>SNQJ01S0002352.1:0-13567 GCA_010110895.2 Picea sitchensis
GTAGCAATAGCATACAACAAACACTCACAATTATTTTCATATCTTTAAGATATTGAAATATTTTCAGAAGGGATTCTTACCAAATTCCTTCATGCCTTATGCCACATAGGTATGGAAATTTTTATACCTGCTCTAGCTGCTAGAACCCTCTCTGATATTACTTCATCAATGGTTCTTTGTGGGGACTTTTAAAGTCCCTTCAACAATCTCTTAACACCAACCTTCTCATAGTCATCCTTTTCTTGAGGTTGTCCATCATTGGCAACTGTCTTTCTCAACAACTTCAATTCCTTTCTACACATTTCATACATCATAAATATATTCGTTATTATGTAAAATAAAAATGCATGTATCATAGCATTCTAGCCAATAAAACATTTTTTAGATAGGGACTTCATCCCATTATCCTTAATGTTTTCATGGGTGCAATACAAACAATTCTCAATTGTTTCTATGGCCATACAACCATCATCACTATGGTGTCAAAACATTTATTTTTATCAGCACACCCATTTCTCATTCCAGAGAAAATATAATATACAACAAGAAAGGAGTTAAGGGCTCTTCCCCCTTCCAACTCCTTCTACACAGTCTGGGAATTTCCGTCCAACTGAGCTATTTTCCAGGGCCTCAATGCCTTTACTTATCACGACTTAACCAAGCCCATTCATTTAAACATACTCATTGGTTCATTTTCCTTTTACCAACTATACTGCTCCCACAACTGCTCTATTCCTTGAGCAGCCTTGGTTAGGCGTCACCCTATCCTTTTGGATACCTTAGCATGCTTTAATAGCAAATTTTGTTCACAATGAAATATGAACCTATGCATTTTTCACATTACCATTCAGTTATCAGAATGGTCAACATTCATTTGTTAGTCTTTTTCTCATACATTTTGTTGAAAAATGTAATCCATGATTCTTACATATATATATGTATGTATATATAGGATTGCATCCCACTGCTCAATTTCCATCAATCATTAAGGTTGTGACTATGTTCTCCTGAGAGAGTCCTTACACAGTTCTTTCAAAGGAAACTCCTTCAGCATGCAACTTCCTTATTGCATATCCATCACTATCTGTGATTCTCTCAACCTTGAGTTAGCTTTAGTTGTTTACCAAATATTCCATAAGGAATATTAACATGGATCTTTGTTATGCATCCAACTTCTTTATCCACACCTATTTTGGTTTTGTTAACTTACATCCATGATGTACTTAACCATATGCATGATCATAAGCCTAAGTGTATCTTCCCTAGGTATATTTTGCATCTCATATGCATCTTTTTATTAAATCATTTAACTCATGATTGTTCATAGTCATTCTCATGTGCTCTTCAAAGGAATAATCACTTGCCTCTTATCATAACAACTGAGCATCCTTGCTCCCTTACTCTTTCATCTATTTATATTAGTCTTTCATGAGGGAATGGAACACATTCCCCTCAAGCTATCATTCAAAACAGAACTTTCATGACTCTTCAGAATGAAGTCATCCATGCATCCATGGTATTCATTAAACTTTGGCAAGCGAAATTATTTCCTCACATTCCACTCATCAAGGAAGTCATATTGTGCCTTTTGTATGCATATATTCCTACATGTGCATCACTTGCACCTTTAATATCATTCATATCTAATTGGTATTATTATATGTATTTATGTCAAGAAGCATCACAATGCATTAAACCCATGCACTCAAACATATACAAACATAGCCAGACATTCATCATGCAAGATCATTGCTTGCACCCTTTCCATGTCATACATGCACATGGACATATTAGACTTCCAAATCTTCCTCCAAAGGATATTGTTGCTAGCTTTCCATCCTTATGACAAGCCTCATAGAGACACTCAACACGGAGATTCCCTCTCATTTGAGGGCTTGTAGTCATAATATTCTTTTAATCATGTATACACATATATGTAACTGCATCTCTTGCACCCCTTTTACATTGATATTTCAGTTTTAATATTAGTGTTACTTAGTGACAGATTATAGTCACTCATATGACTAGTCTCATTGTCATAATTCATACTGATGTTACCCCTTCTACATGGAAATTACCAACAAGGGTCACCTTTTTCCTTTCTACTGTAAAAACCTTCCATAAATCATAATTTAGATGGGTAGTTATTGTGTCTCTCAAGGCAATAATATAACCACTCCTAGTATCTCCTTCATGCCTCAATTCACTCTTGGTCGACAAGTATTTACAAGGGAATTTCTTCCTAAACTCCCTCTTATATCTACCTAAGTATACCAATCCATATCCATATGGATACCATCCACCTCTGGATGTCAATATGATCCACTAGGAATCTAGAAGTTCCCCAACACTTCCTTTACCACATTCAACATCAACATTTAATCAACCATTTAATCAACGTTTAATAATATTTGGACTATTCCCTCAAAGCCTAAATAAAATTTTGAAGTATGTTACTTACTAAGTATTCTAGTTCAGAACTCCAGAGTATTTTTAGATCATAATCAGTCTTAACCATTACACCTAGAATTCTTCATTTTGTTCAAAAATAACCAGGGATGGAGGTCACTCTCCTCCTCCCATAGGAATTATAGAATATTATTTTCCTATTCACCAAGCAAGGGAGGCTATTGCGATTTCTCACTCAATCACTTCATATTTCTACAGCTTTGTTTATCAGCTTGATTAGGAAAACACTGCCCAACAATTCATGTATCCAGAAACATAATTTCGTTTCTCAGTTCCCTTCAAAACTCAATATTTGTGCACGCTCTCCCTTTTCCGAGAATGGTCACCAGAATCATTCCTCTTGC
The DNA here is from genome assembly GCA_010110895.2 of Picea sitchensis. Lineage (NCBI taxonomy): Eukaryota > Viridiplantae > Streptophyta > Pinopsida > Pinales > Pinaceae > Picea > Picea sitchensis. Next base: position 2,814 of record SNQJ01S0002352.1, read on the forward strand.
ATAGACACATCCTTAAGTTAATAGGGATACACATTTCCCTAGCACAACCATGAGATTTTGAACTCGCTCTTGTCACTTCACTCCTACCTTCATGAGATTTGTTCTCAACCTATAGGGTTACTTTTTCTTGCTTACCGGGTTATTCCAACAAAAATTTTCATTCATTATAGGTCAAGTGATTTGACCTTACCATTTCCCTCAATCCTCTTATCATGAAAGATCATACACATATACAAGGTTTAATCCTTTATTGAAGCAATAGTTATTACTGCTATGGATCCTTTCAATACATTCACATCTAACTATTTCTATTAGTGCCCATCAGTATAATCCTACTTTTGTAGGATTGGATATCACTTCCCAAAGAAATTGTAGTCTTCTTCTGCCACCGTCTAGCATGATTCAATCTCATTGGGTAAAATCCCAACTGAATTTTAATCTACATCCTTCTACTCAAGGAACTTATGCAGAAAATTTTAGTTCGGAAGTAATATTATTGACATGCTCATCTTAGCCTTGGTAACATAATCTTATGATTGTAAAACAACACGTATAATTGCAAGGTGAAGTCAACTTATTTATTTGGAAACATTAGCAACATACAATACAAATTTCCAAAACATCTATCAAGAACGACATGTTTCACTCCTCTCTTTGGTGGAGGTTTAACTAAGCCTCTTAGGAATGTAGTAAGATAGAGTGTTACCCCTTAAAGTCCTCCAATAATATTTTATACGACTCATGCATGAGCCTAAGCAGACCAAGTCTTGTTTCCATGCTCTAATACCACTTTGTAACACACCCAACCCCTTAAAACACTTTTTTAAGGAATGGGGCATTAAAATTTTTCTTTCCTCCATCATCTTGGATCCTCTATACGAGGTATTCATCCTCTTCTACTCGTCAAGATATTTCCAACCACTATCTCCATGCTCCAACCTAAGCTATGGTTCAAAAGTTATTTCCTTTCAAAGTTCTGCAAGCCTCGTTGGTCAAAGGCCATGTGGTGCCCACGTGGATCCACCTCACACTTTCCATCCTCAAGCTCCTATATCCACAGTGGAAGTCCATCCACCGTTCAATCCAATAGTGGGATTTGATTCTCATCTAACGCATAGGCTAGTAGGGAATTCAACGTTTGAAACTGAACATCTCTTTTCTCTTATGCACACATGTCCTCCAAAGTCCAGGATTCCTAGACTTTCAAAATTTTGCCATGTAGCTCTAGCCTTCAGCCCTTTTGGAGAATAATTTATAACGTCTCAAGTCTCCCGCTATTCTAAACCCCTGAGTTCCCGAAGGATCCCAAATTCTCTCCACATGCCTCTGGCCTTCGAGCCTTTCAACTTATCCTCGACACCACACCCTAGACCTCCAGAGTCCCGAAGTCTCGGACTCTAGATCACTTCACTAACCACTTTGGCCAAGCGGGAATGTACTAGGGGCTGACATGCAGCAAGGGCCAGGGGTGAAATTTTCCCTCATCAGGGGGTGACACATGTCACACTCTAATAGGAATAATTGATCTACAATATTTTTGTATCCTAGTGGCACATGACAACTTAGTTGTAGGTCAACATCACCCTGGATGACATCAGTGAGCCACGTCAACCCCAGAAAGATATCCTTCTAATTTCCTTCATATCTCACAGTCAATATCTGTCCACGTATATCCATTGATCCACGGCTCTCGATGCTTCACAACTCTAGGATTCAAATCTTATTAGCACACCACATCTCAAATCTCCTCGAGTTCCAAGTCTCCAAACTATAGGATTTGATGCCACGTGTTCCCTACCCATCAACGACTGAGATTTACTTTGTCGTTCACGACTTCAGAGGTCTTCACACTTTTAAGACTCTCAGCCAAGATCCTCTGGAGTTCCAAGTCTCTGGACCTTGAGATCTTCTACCACATAGCCTCTCATCCAACGGCTCAGGTTTAACAAACAACATTTGACGGGGGACATGTGGACCACGTGTCTCTCCTACGATGTGTTTTGGTTGGTTGGGCATTTAATAGGGGTTCTCAACAGAGTCCTTAGATCGATGGTTGAGAAGGATCCCAAGGGATATAAGGATCGACGACGCGTGTCACTTCGTAAATTCGACATTCGGTAGGTTTGGAGGTGCAACACCTTTATTCTATCGAAGCGGTCAATGTTGGGCTGACCATGGTCTAGATCTAATGGTTAGGAGAGATCCCGAAGGGTATCTATATCTACGATTCGTGTTTATTCCCAGCTCCCACATTTGAGGATTTTAAGGTCATGACATCGACGTCCTCCCGAAGTAAGACTTCGCCGAAGTAATAACTATAGTCTGGATCCAACAGACAGGAGGGGTCCCGATGCATTCCCAAATTGATTATTCACATCACTTTGTAACTTCGGCGTTCAGAGGTTTCCTCGCCTTGAACCACACTTTCTTCTGGAGTTACGAACTCCAGACACACAAAGAACTCTGATCAACAGTCCACATGCACTCTTCAATGGGTGGTTGAGATCTACTCTGGCCTTCAGGAGCTGTCAACCCAATTCGCACCACTCCTCATATCTCCTAGAGTGTCGAACTTCGAACCACACTCGATCGGTCACCACGTGCATCAGATGCCAATGACCAGGATTTACTCTAGCCTTCGGGGCTTCATGAAACTTGCACACTCTTGTGTTTGTACTTCGATACCTTCGAATGACTAGAATTCCAGATACTCATTGATTTATGTACACATGCCCCTCTACTCTCAATGGCCCAGATTAACTTTGTGAATCCGACATTTGGGAGATTTGGCATTAAACCACCTCCATCCTCCCGAAGTGGGACTTCGCCAAAGTACTTAGTGCTAACTTTTTGCTAATATTGATCTAACGACTGAGAGGGATCCCGAAGGATCTGAAGATCTATGGTCCATAACACTTCGCAACTACGACCTTTGGGAGTTTTAGGGATTGGGAAGTTTTAACATCTCGAAGCTTCGATTTCCTGAAGTTCTGAAGCCAATAAGAGCTAGCTCCTTTCGGATTAGCGCAGGGTTCCCAGACCCCGGTCATATGCAAGCTCTAATGAATCTTGGGTTGTAATCTCTACCCTTAGCTGATATTTGGTTAAGGTTGTGGGAACGAGCCTGTGGTCTCCTGGACAACTAGGTTCAATGAAGCACCCTACATTCATAGAAATTAGGTTCTATAACAAGGAAAGGCACTCTCGAATGGTCATAAGAACTATAACATTCCCGTAGAGTCGTCCCAGACTCTAGAACTGTGAAGTTGATTTCCTGGGGAAAACGCCTCGATGTTTTTTCGACTGGACCAGAGGCCAAGTTTGTTACCTTAAAATCATTCAAACACAATAATTTACAGAATAACAGTAAACACCATTATCATCAATTTCATGCAAGACAAGTTATCACATTTACAGATAACTAAATCATTCATTTCAATTCTAGCATACATGGCATAACAATACCTATCTATTACAGTCAATCACCAAACGACTGACTGTGGGTGTTAGCCTCTCCACCTAACCATAGTCTCATAGGAATTCATTCTTAGTACCCTGGTCAGCCCCGTTCCAAGCCATGATATCACTAGGGAACTTTCACAGTTTCTCAGAGGTCCTCTCTCTGTCATGGTCTTTGTGAGGTTCATTGGATGCCTTCTCAGCATCAAGCTCACAGTCTCCTACTCGGGTCACATTCTTCTGTAAATTCTCCAATCACCAGAACAACTTATCAATTTCTTAGTTTTTCTTTTCCATTGGAGAGCCTCTCGCATTCTTCCTCCCTTCTTCTACATATCTGGGTCACACATTCTCCTTAGTGCATCCCCTTCTTATCTGTCTTCTCATGTGTCTTATCTCTCCATTTGCATGTGTTCTTGCATGCCTCTTTTCCTCCTCATGAAGTTTCTCCACCTGTCTTGTTCCTTTGGTCAGAAGGAAAACTCAGGTCATTTTGGGCCTGTAGGAAAAAAACTGCCCTCTGTGGTACTTCGGGCTAACAGTTTTCTGTCACCCCAGCCAGACCCTCCATGCTTCCATTCATGGGGGTAGTTTTTTTTCCAACCATCGGTCCTTCTTTCCTTAACTTCTTCCTCCTTGGATTCTGGATGAGGCTCATTATCTTTAACAAGGATAATTTCGGGTCATACACATAATGAACCCTCTCCATAGTTTTCTCACTCTTTCCTCTAGTGATATCATGGCCARTACTTCGAGGCTTCACCCCCACAGTCAGTTATTGGAAATCTAAACAACAATACATTTACATTTTTCACATGCCATAGCATGGTGATCATAATTAATGATTAATTACAAGCTGGGGAAAACAGGGTGTTACATTAGCCTTCAATGTCCTTAGCTTTACCATTTGCAAGTAACTTAACCTCGAACTCTATGTCATCCAAAGAAAAAAATGCATCCTCTGTAGGGACAATAGGAATGGTCTCCATGGCATTAGGGAACTCGTAAAGACTTTTAAGGTAGGAATTTCATTCCCTTAAGGGAACCATATTATTTTATTTAGTATTGTGGATTATAATTTGCCTCCAAAACTTCTTAGGATCAAGCTTAGATAGTTGTGAAAGTTGCTCTTTCTTTTTATTGATATCAAACCTTTTTTTCATTTTAATTATGGATTTGTACATATTGATCTTATTGAGTTTTAAGGACTCATTAGAAGCATCCCTAATGGATTTCCTAATAATTTTACATTCTTTATCATACCAAGGGTTGGTTGCTCTATTATTCTTTTTACAGGACACCTCGAAAGAGAACTTGTTAATGGAAGTGGAAAGAGTAGTTGTAAAATCATGATAGAGGTGTTCAATGTTTTCCTTATAAGTTAGGAGATGCAATTCACTATTTAAATCATTTAAGAAAATGTCAACTTTAATTTTCTCAAAGATAATTTGTCTTTGAGTATTATAATTCTCTTCAATGGTTCTTTGGATCCAGCTTATAGATAATGAGCCTCATCAGGAATCCAAGGAGGAAGAAGTTAAGGAAAGAAGGACCGGTAGTTGAAAAAAAAACTACCCCCATGAATGGAAGCATGGAGGGTTTGGCTGGGGTGACAGAAAACTGTTAGCCCAAAGTACCACAGACAAATAATATCAATATCACTCAGGATCCAAATAATATCAATATCACTCAGGATCCATCTTATCATATGACCTTTGCGCCATGGAAAGCCACGACAGTTCCAAAAAAGGATCCCGAGTGTCCCAATTTCCTATTTATTATTATCCTTCTGGTCTCTCTCCTTAATGATATCTTTTCGATTTCTAATGATTTCCCATTTTCCTTCTTTCCTAGATTCTTTTACGTTTTGAACTCCTTTAATTAATTCAGCTTGGTCTTCGGGAATGAGTTCTTGATTTATAAATATTCCAGACCCTTTTAAGCTCGAAGATTTACTGAGTATGCTATATTTATGGTAATTACAACTTACTTTGACACTGATCATCCTATCTTTGTGATCAATTATTTTTCCTAGTCTCTTTGCTTCTATGAGGTAAGTTGTTTCAATTTGTTATTTATTTTTTAATTCTTCTTTTACTACTGCTAGCGTATCCTCCTCTTGTTGTTATTTTATACAAAAAAAATGAGGTTCAAGGCTCTTATATTACACTCATGGTCTGTTTCGATTAGCTTATTTATTTCCTATTTGATGCGTTTGATATCCAATTATTTTGTTAAACTACTAAGGGTCAAATTGTTGGTTAGTTTTTCTTCTATCTCTTTAATCCCATCTCTCAAGTTGCAATTTTCTTCAACCTCTCCTTCTTGGGTTGATGGTTTTTGTTTTACCATTTCTTGAATTGTAACCTCCATTGTCTGCAATTAACTCTTGACCCCTAAAAATCCATGCTCTATCTGAGTTTGAATCGTATCTTTGAAGAGTCTAATTTTTTTATCAAGCATTGCCTCTAGCTCTATTTGGAGTTTTACATCTCTTTCTTCACTCGTTTTTTCTAATGATTCTAACTTTATTTTGAGTTTGACATCTCTTTGTTTTCTCCTTTTTTCTAATGATTTCATATATTCGTAAAGGCTCTATAGGGTGACTTTGGGGGGCCTACCCCTGGTAGGCCGAGTTTATGGAATGGGTGGTGGAATGCTCATATGTAAAAGAAGAGAAAATAAGTAACAATTGTTATTTTGGATTGACTTTAAAAATGACAAATACTTTTTTTAATTGATAATAATTATTATCTCTAAAATCAACTTTTACTTTATATATATATATTCACAGGCTACTCAATTATAAATATATTTTAAATTAAACTTGAATCAAAGTAACAACTGACTCACTTGATTTACGAACATGCGCCCAGGTGCTCAATGGGTTGAAGAATCTAGAACTGATTTGAAGTTCAAAACCACATAGATTATTCCCATCACCGAGAGTTCAAAACCACATAGAAGTATTATGGTTCACATCACCGAGAGTAACCACAAAGATCATTCCCATAAAAAAAAATCAAAACCGCAGAGAAGTATATATACACTATGGAGAAAAACAAACCTACGAGTGAGTGTTTCTATTAAAAAATGAAGCATATAAGATATGTTTTATGTAGCCAAGTTTTTGTTTAATTTTTCCTACAAGAACTCTTGACATGATCTTATGGAATTGGGAAAAATGAATTTGATTTGAATAGTTTTGCATTAGCACATAGCATAATAATACACTTTAAATATGTCCTGAAATATATTGTAAATGGACATAATCAAAACCATTCTTGAAACAAGTAGAATATATGATGCATTATTATACAAATATCAAGAAAAGCCTAGATTTAGTGACAAAACACTTTTAAGACTTTGATTCACCTACTAAGAGTTGTAGTGTATAGTTTGTTTTTCTTATGATTCCTTCGGAAGTAAAATGGCACATTCATCGAATATTTGGAATTACGAAAAATAATCATTTTCCTTTAACTACGTTGATCACTAGAATTAAGAAAAAGAATCCAATTTCTTTAACAAAGTCAAACTGATACCTTTTTATTGATTTAGATTTAATACCCTTAATTTTGACTTTAAACTCTTTCAAAACAACATACATATATGCATATTTAACAATTGGTGATACATTAGACTCAAAATATTCTAACATATGTTCATTGATTATGTTGTGATACCTTGATCCTTTCACAATGATGGGAAACAATTCATGTAGTGAATCCTTCACCATCTCTATATTCCCACAATCAGACTTGCATTCACCCATGCCAAGTCTCATAGATAAATATGACAATATATTTATCTACAAAGATGATAGTATCGCTCAATTCTTATCCTTTCGCTCAAGAATCTAATGAACACCATTCAAATATCACATAGATGAATCAACACAATCAAGATAAATAAATGTTTTCTCTTATATAATAATAATACATGAGCCCAAAGTGTTAGTTCAAGTGATCATGAGCCATACATGAGACCTCTTATCTCTCCCCCAAAGTTGGAGAGGTTAGAGGTTTGACTCTTTATCCCCTTAGGGTTAGGTTCCATAATCAGGGTCGACGGTTTACCCCATTTACGATCCATGGATCATGGGGAAGTACTTGGAGGGTTTCCACCATAGGGTTTCCTTGGAAAAAATAAATAAATAAGAAGGATACACTAACTTGATGCATTTGATGTAATTCTCACCACTATTGGAACTTGGTACTTTGATTTCAAATGGTCACTTACCCAAAAACAAGCACTTAGAAAGATTCTTTCAAAAAATTCATATTTTTTCCAGACTTGAGAATTACTAAAAATATGATTAAGCTTATATTTTCATATAAATGCATGTATTATCCCCTAATGTAATATACTTGATACATTGAATATGATTCACTTCGACAAAACAACAATTTTGTGCAAATACGACAAAAATTTCATAACATGCAGTTTTTTTTTATCAAATACAATATTACAATGCTAACTAAACTCTAACTTGAAGTTATATATTTATTAATAAGATGCTATCTTGATACACATTATGCAACTACGATGCATACTATGCACAATAGATTCTTTAGACATAATTATGATGCAATAATGATGCAAATTTGATGCAAGATGACACAAACACAATGTATAGAAAAATAACAAATTTTTAAATGTTTTGTTTTTCATTACAATGATGCAAAGACACACAAAATCGACGTCAAAATGACACAAATTATAGTCACAAAAACCCAAGTTGCACCAACAAAAAAAAACTTGGTAAGAGAAGAATGGGATATAGTGATGCTACAACATTGTATTATAGTAGCAACTTTCTATATGCGATATTGTTGGTTGTTAATGTTCATGGGATGTAATGTTGATAGTGTTTCATGTTATTTGTATACATGTGGGTTTATGTTTTTTATTCACTCGAGTACATGGGAATCTTTGTATAGTCTTTGAATGGGAGGTTTGAGTTTCTATCTCTTTTTGTTTTGCTAGAGTGTGATTACTATGTATGGAAAGCAATGCCACTAGGGGACTCTGTCAAACACAAGCTATGCTCATTTTCTATATTTTTTGAAGGAGTTATGGACATTTGATTGTGGGGTTTAGGATTCACAAAATTATATGTGGCCTCAAGTATCATTTGTGGATATCTCCTTCATCTCATTCTATCTTTCGAGTCTCTGGTGTTGATTCATATTTTATGGTTTTACTCCTTTAAAACTGAATTTCCACTCTTATCCTAGTGAAATAGTGGAAATAAGATCATATTTTATCATTAGGAGAAAGTTGTCTATCAATGTTATCAATATGGACGTTTTTAGGGGGATATATTAGTTCTTCATTGGGCATAACAACACTATTTCAATCAGTTTGAAAAGTACAAGGACTTTGTTTGGGAAACTACCTCAGGAAATTGTGAAATGGATACCCATGTCCATCGAAATAAATGTGCATTCTATGAGCATTCTACTCTTCGAGATTCAATCTGGAGATGTGAATGGCATATAGACAATAATCAATAACCTTTGGCATTAGCAATAGGAATATGGGTGATCTAAAAAAGAAGAAGACTTGTATTCTTGAAAATATTTGCAAATTAAATTTATGTGTTAGAATGCAAATGGATCAAATTTGCAACACAACTTTAATAGGATTTACTCATTCAAAATGCATATAAACAACAACATAATCAATGAACAAAAAACACATAACACAATAAATGATAAAGGAGTTCACCCCTCTCTTGGGCTACATCTCCTGGTCCAACTTCCAATGGATCATTTGTATTATTTGCTCAAAGTGCTAAAAAATGTGCTTTACAATGCTAAACATTCCAAATAGACTACTCCAATGGCTTCAGAATGTCCAAAAACCCCTAGCTGGGCTTTTTCGGCACCTCGTTTGACCAAAAATTGAAGTAGATAAGCTTCCTAGAAGTCCCCCCTTCAAGCTTGCTGTCTCTGCATCTACAAAACGCACCTCCCTTGGCTCAACCTAGCCCACATGCATTTTAAAGCATAAAAACTTGGCACCGAGCGCAACCACACAACCGATCCAAACTGTCGAACGGTTACGCGTCGGCCTTAACTACCAAGGCCCGTGGGCACATGGTCATCACATGACCGCGCGCTATTACACAACATGGCTTAAGTTTAAAACCTTTGATATAACCGTAAGGTTTAAACCTGCGCGCATACACGTTGGTCACATGTCATATCAAACCACACACATTCAAATAGTTATAACATATGTTACAGTGGGTCTAACCATCGTAGCACCGGTCGTATGCAATACAATATATAACCACGGGTTAGGGCTTAGCCCCGGACCGGTTCACGCCCCAACACACATTTATACAATATTAAATATATTACAATGCATTTATATATCAAGTAACATGTGTGGGCGCGCCGATTGGGCGACCTTTCCCAAAGCTTTAACCTGCCCCGGAGGTCACGGGGTCGACTCCTGCCAAGTGCAAATATTTTAACCAACAAACGGGTGACACGTGGCAGCCATTGATTGGGCCATGTGTCGCCATCCCATTCGTTGCCAAAAAACCATGTCACATGCCAACTATCCAATAACTATATGCCACGTGTCATACAACCTGCCACGTGTCATACAACCTACCACGTCATCGTCCGTACGGACTATACGGACTGTACAGTCAACATCCGTACGGACTATACAGACTGTACAGTCAGCATCCCTTTTTTGCATGTTTGCCATTTTAAACAGAACGCGATATCTCTCTCTCCCGATGTCTGTTTGAACCCAGACGAGTTGAGTTGGGTTCATAACGACGAGGCCTACACTCTCGTTTGATTTGAAGCAATTCCAAGCACTTTGAATTTTTGAGCAAAATTTGATCCCCTGATCACACCTCCCCATTGGAAAGATTTTGGACCTCCAAAAGACTATTTTCAGTCTATTTGAAGATGAGGGTATAGTTCCCTCTTCCAACCTCAATCCACTTGGATTTGCTTGGATTTGTACATTTAAGACCAACTCAAAGATACTCCACATTTCCTCGTTTTGAAGTTTGCATTCTCCTGTCAAGGATGGTGTCTTCATGCAGTTCTGTAAGATATTCTGGGAAAAAATCATCTATAGAAGGAATCTGAATATGCTCTCCTTGATCATCAATCAACAGAGGCTCATACAATTTCAAATTCTCAACATTAACAATTGCATACATTTGCATATAAGGAGGCAAATCTAAACGAAAGGCATTGTTACCAATCTTGTCGATAATCTTGAAAGGACCATATCGAATCGGTTTCAATTTTTTACCT
>SNQJ01S0002352.1:22580-36602 GCA_010110895.2 Picea sitchensis
CATCTCACAGGTTTGTAAGATGGAGAATGTCTCACATAGATGCAATCATCAACATCTTCAAGTTGTACGTTCTAAAATAAACCTGGGTTCGTCGATGCCGAAAAGGTATCGGGAATTGTCGATCAGGGATAAACTTGTCACGTGTTTTTCATTGGATTAGCTTCTTTGAAAACTCTCGATGCCGAAATGCTTCGAGAATCGGTGATCAGAGAAATTTTTTTAGCATGGTCGAAATGTTAGTCATGATTCGGTCTTCCCCAATTTTGACAAGCGTATTGGGTATTGATTATCGACGATATTGTTTCCTTCTTCCTTAACGTTTATTGCCTTCGCCTTTTCCCGATGCCGAAGGGGATCGGCTATCGATGATTTCCGTATGTGATACTTGTCATGAAACAAAAATTCCTTTCGTCGATACCAGTGAAGATCAATGTTCAGTGATTGAGGTTTTCTGAGTGATTATTTTCTCCTCCTAATTCCTTACAATGTTGAATTGTGAGCACGTCGGGTGAAGTTTTTTGGCTGTCGATTTCTTACTTAAGTGTTAATACCTTTTATTTCATGGAGTTTCAAGAGTTAACAAACCAAAAATCTGATGAGGGACAAGAGAACAAGTAGAGACAAAACGTTTCTCACAAGAAAATCAAATTTAGGTAGTGCAAAAATTAAGTGGTACCCAAAAAGTGAAAAAAATGACATAGGCTTTTTAGGGTGTGTTGAGTGCTCAACAAATGGCGACTTACTGGGAGAAAGAAGAAACTATGTTCCTTCCTTGAGCTCGGCTGATGAAAAATATGATTAGGAACTTAGCTAGTTTTTATCAGAGCTTCTTTTACCCTTGCATTTGGAGTTTCCTCGGTTGATGCATCTGGGCCTACCTGTGGGGTTTTCTAACCTTTATCCCGCCTTCTTTTCATGTAACCTTGACTCATGCCCTTTTTGACAAGAGTCTAGTAAAGTATTCACTGGCACTAGGCCTTTTAGTTACCCTCATTCATTTGCTACAGTGTTTCTCCGCTACCAGTGAGCGTCCATAGCCCCGGCGGAGTCACCCCGACGTCACAGACCTTTCTCCACTACCAGCGAGCGTCCATAGCCCTGATGAGATATCTTCATACCCTCTCCTACTGTGCACTCATTTGATATAGTTAACTTTTATTTTGGATGAATGTCTTGAGCGAGCAGGAGAGGAGGACGTTTGTTATTTGCAAAAGATGAGGTGGTTAAGGTGCAACTCACTAGCTCTGCCTTTGAGGTGCATGTAGTCCTTTTCAGCTTACTGTATTTCCTTTAAGATTTTACCAGATCACTAATAAGACACTTCCGCATTTCTTCAAAGTTGTTCATTTGTGCAGGTTAGATAGAGAACCCCTTAAAAGAACCGCAGGTTCCTCAACGTTTCTTGTGTTCGTATGTGAGCGTCGATTCAGGAAGAGAGTTCGCAATGTTGCATGATTTGAGGTCAATCATTGTTTTTATAAACACAATATTTTAGAGCTCAGAAGTACGATCGCAAAAAACAAAAAATAAAAATGTAAAAAGATAAATCGACGCATAAAAAATAAACACACACACACACACACACACACACACACACATATATATATATAATGAAAATATTGTTTCAGGGCTTGGCCATTCACTGGGCGAGCGTCGGATTCTGCCCTCAGATTCTGCAGACGATATGTACCCAAACCAATCTTCTCGACCACCTGGAAAGGTCCGAGCCATATATTTTGAAACTTAGAATGTTTTCCTTTAGGCTCATTCACTCTGTCCCATTTTAGGACTAAGTCTCCTACCTCAAAATTCTTCTCTTTAGCCTTATGCTTATCAAACCACCTTTTAACTATCTGTTGGTGGGTTGTGAACTTTGATTTATCCTTCTCCCTTTATTATTCTAACATGAGAAGGGTGTCAATTCTTTTTTTTATGAATGATAAGGGCTCCCCTCTGGAATCTTGGGCAAGTTGAAGAGATGGAAGATAAATCTCATTCGGGAGAATGGCTTCCTGCCTATATACTAGAAAGTATGGGGAATTCCCTATAGCTTCCTTGGGTGTAACTCTATCTTCCCATAAAGCGTTATGGAGTGCATTACGCGAATTCCCCTGGTTGTCTGCAACTGTTCTCTTTAATATTCTTACTAAGTTCTTATTAGTTGATTCTTCTACCCCGTTTCCCTGTGGATAATAGTTTGTGGAGTATTTAATTATGATTCCTTTGTCTAGAGAAAACTTTGTTAATAGGGTGGAATAAAAGTAAGTTGCATTATCAAAAACAAGGACAGAAGGGACACTGAACCTTGTGATTAATTTTTCTTCTATGAATTGGATTACCACATTCTCGTTTACATGAGTCAGAGGAATGGCTTCGACCCATTTTGTGAAATAATCGGTGGCAGTAAGTATGTAATTATGTTGTTTTGAATAACTTGGTGTAATTTCCCCTTTGATATCTAACTCTCATTTCTCAAAATGCCTAGAAATGGTCACCAGTTGGAGTGGAACCGCTGCTCTCTTCTCCCTCCCATCACTTATTTGACAATTTTTACAGTTTCTAGCGTATGTGTGAGTGTCCTTGAACAAAGTGGGCCAATAATAGCCAACTCTTAGAATCTTATGAGTGGTGGTGTCACCTGCAAAATGTCCACCTGCAGGACCATAATGGAGCTCCTTCAAAAATTTGTCTTCATCTTCACGTTAGAGACATCTTAAAAGTACCCCATCACAAATAACCCAGAAGAGTATCGAATTTATGAGGCGATACTGTGTGGATTTTAACCTAAGAGCTCTCCTTTCACTAGGGTTTAAGTTTTCTGGGCAAGTCCCATGATGCAGGAGATAAATCAATTTATCATACCAAGACTCTTGTCCTGGGGAAATGTATGAAGCTTCACCATACCATAATGCCATTTCATTCTCCCATCTGAGGTCTTCATTTACTTGGTCTTGAGCTTCAGCTTCCAGTTTGCATAACCCTTGTCCTTTAACCAATTTAGCAGGTTTTGTATCTAGATCAAATTCTAGAACTACTACCATCCAGTTCCCTCTTCTTTCCCCCATCTCCTATTGAGTAAATGGGGATCAAACTGTGGGGTGAGGCACGATTACTTTGGTATGGTTCTTGAGGATGTAAGATCTGAAATGTTTTACTTCCTTATAAATCATATAAGCATGTTTATCTATAGAAGGATAATTTAGTTTGGCACCTTGGAGGTTAGTTCTCATGAACAATACCGGGGCTTCATTTTTTTCATCATCCATCTGAGTTAATATTGCGGCTAACGATTGGCCAGAGGTGAAAGTATAGAGGAAGAAATATTTGTTGACATTGAGAATTCGCAGCACTGGGGATTGAGAGATTGCAGTCTTAATGTTGTTGAAATCCTTCTTTCGTTCATCATCCCACTTAAAATCAACATCCTTACGAATCATTTTTTGTAAGGGTTTGATAGTTTCCACGAAATCGAGGGTGAATTTCCTCAAAAAATTGATTTTCCTAAAGAGTGACTTCATAGCCTTTTTGTTGTGAGGTAATGGAAGCTGAGCTATAGACTTAATTTTTTCAGGGTCTATGCAGATGCATGCTTGAGATATTATGTGGCCTAACAACTTACCTTCCTCGACACCAAAAATAGTTTTCTTAGGTTTAAGGATATGTGATATTGCCTACACCTTTCAAAAATCTGGGTTAAATGTTGGATGTGATCTTCTCTATTCTTTGAATATACAGTGACACCGTCCAAGTAGACTACTATGCACTTGTTGATTAATCCCCGAAATGCTATGTCCATAGCCCTGTGGAAGTTTTCCCCTGCATTGATTAACCCAAAGGGAATGCATTTATAAGCAAAGGTTTCTCAGTTGGTTTGTAAGGTAGTTTTTAAACGGTCTTCCTCTAAAACCAGAACTTGGTTGTAACCTGAGAAACCATCCAGTAAGAAGAAAATATCAGAGCTCGACACACTCTGCAGGAGTTGCTCCATCGATGGGACTGGGTTGTTTTCCTTTTCTGAAGCTCTATTAAGGTTTCTAAAATCTACGCATAAGTGAATCTCCCTAGACTTTTTTATTAGAGGAACCAAATTTGCTACCCACGTAGAATGTCTAACCTATAAGATGATTTTGACATCTAACAATTTCTTTAATTCCTGAAACATGAGAGGTTCTAGGGATGGGTGGTATTTCCAGAGCTTATGTTGGAAGGGTTTTATTTCGGGCTTTAAAGGGATAGTGTGTTGAATGATACAGGTATCGTAAGTTTTCAGATCTCGATAAGACCACGCAAAAACATCTTGATACTGTTTGAAAAGTTTGAGATAGGCCTTCCTTTCTTCTTTAGATATTGTCTTGCCGAGGTTTATGTTTTTTGGGTTTTCTGGGGTTTCGCGATTTATAGTTTCATGCATGGGACTGGAACTACCAGTCTTTGTATTTTTTGACCCTTTAAATCTTTCTCTTAGATCAAAAAGGTTTTCTAAATTGGCTATTCCCTTCGAAATTGTGTGAAACTTAGATTTGTCAGTTGGTTGACCTGTCGGAGGATCAGTCTCTTTTGATTGTTCCTAAAATACTTCATCGTCAATAGCCAAATATTTGAAATTATCTTGGTTAGTCAGAAAGTTTATGATCTTTTGATCACCTTCAAAGACCTTCTAGGTAGAAATGTTGTTGGGCACGGATGGTTTGTAGAGTAGCTCCACAGTGAACCAAGAGGCTTCATAATATTCTAGAGGTGATAGTCTTGAGGCAACGGTGGCCAAGGAATAAGTAAGGATGTTCTTTTCTCTGGGGATTGTTGTAATGTTGAAAGCTTCAAAATGATCTATTAGCTTGTGCACTTCCTGTTGGTAATTTTTCAGGTGTGGGGAGTTGCAATGTATAGTATTCCTAACTTGTCTAACAATGATTTCAGAATCTACAAAAACCTTCAATTCTTTGACGTTTAAGTCTATGCATTTATTTATCCCCTATGATAGAGCTTCGTACTCAACGATATTGTTTGTGCATTCAAACTCAAGTCTACATGATAGAAAATTTCGTTTACCTTTTGGATAAATAAGGATGCACCCTGCCCCAGACCCTTCTTGCGATTTAGAGCCATCAAAGTATAAGGTCCAAACTTGTGGGAAAAATCTATCAACTTCCTCTTTTCTGTTGCTTTCCATTTTTCTTCTTGTTTGTTCTGTGATTTCTAACATAGGTTCTTAGAAGAAAAGGGTTTCCTCCACCGTCATCGACAATTCCTCTCAAAAAATCATTTCAAAGTTCTGAGTAAGAGGGACATCATATGAGAGAGGGGAAAAGTTCTTGAAGTAGGAATCACAAGAATAATTGCCTAGCATAAGGAAATCTGTCGATGAGGGTTCGTTTAGGGTTTCTAAGTCAGTGACAATATGTTTTAGATATATTTCCCTATCGATCATGATCATGTTTGTGTGCCCTTTTAATGGAAACCAAAGGTGAACCCAGTCTGTACTAAAGTATCCATTTAACTTCTCAGACCAATCCCAGCTTAATAATAATCCATAAGCTTCTAAGATATTTACTACAATGATGTCAATTACTTGCACAAATTTAGGGTGTGTCGCTATTCTGATCATAACATATTTGAGTTCTCCCATGACCTTCACTTGAGTTTTGTCTAGTTGTATCACATGTTTGTCACTTTTGAGACGTACTGCATTTAATTTTTTGCTTACAACTAGTTTATTCCCTAGATCTATGGGAGTTGGATTCCTTCCCTGATTAGTGCTTTTCGTAGGATTCTCTATTGATTTCAAATCTTGTAACACGAAGTCCTTTTGCTGAGGGATTCTACATATGTCCATAACTGATATATTATCCTTCAACTTCTTCAAATATTCTACTATGTTGTAATCCAGCTTGATCGATTCCCATGTATGGATGTTCATAGGGTTTCTTCGAGGAGAAAAAGGTGCTTTCGAGTGATCAGGGGTTGGTTTCCCTCCCAAATTTTGGGTAGTAGTAAGGTTGTCTAAAACTAGTTGACCCCTACTTCGTGTTTGCACAACCAAGACTTTTGTGGGTGGTTCCTGGAATTCTCATAGGTCATCGAAAGGCATAGATAAATCAAGATCCCATATCAACATGGTTGTTTCTTCTAGTGGGTCAGCCTCTTCTTGATTGACGATATTTATAGTTGACCTCCTTGGTTGTTCGGTCAGGGAGATCTCATCTAGAAATCGATTGGCCATCAAATTCATGGCATGATCCCATTGAGGGAAATCTCTTTCAGAGTGGTTCTCTTGGTGATAAGTGCAGAAAGAGTCAGATGCTACATTTCCCAGATCGATGTTTAAGTTGGTTGGGGGAGGTTCAATTGTTTTGAATGGTGGATTTATTTTAAAGAAAGGATTATAGGGCCTTTGGCCTTGGTTTACCTCCCTTGCACTTCTCTTCATGTCTATGATTTCATTTGATAGCTTTTTTACCATGCATGGTAGGTCCTCTATGTCCCCACTTCCCTTTTTAGGAGTTGGTTCTGCTTGTTTCCCTGGGGGTCTAGTAAGAAATAGTCCTCTCCGAGAAGGAGGTTGAGCTTATTTATTAACTAAGGAGACCTGACTTTCTTTGCATCATTTCATTTGGAACTCTATCATTTTAGCTTCTTCAAAATTCTCAGCCAGGGTTCGTTTGGCAGCCCTCTTCACAAACATGGAAATAGAAGCTGGGAGAGAATTAGCATATACTTCGATTTTCAATTCCTGAATAGGTTTAGCTTCAGGATGGAATTTTTTTAAGATGGTGGTAAATATTTTATTAAAGTATTTGATCCTTTCCTTCGAACTCATGGTGGAGGTGAACAACTCAACCATCAAAGCTCCTGTAGTAGTTTCTTCTGCAAATTTATCCAGAAAATATTTTTGAAACTTCATCCAACTAGTTATGGATCCTACAGGTAAGTTAAAATACCATGTGGAAGCTGAATTCTCAAAAGTGTAGGGGAAAATCCTACAAACTATGTCTTCATGTTGGACATTCATAGTCTGATAACTAGTATGAATTTCTTGATATGGTCTTTAGGCAATCCTGAGGTTTCGAGGTCAAATTTAGGAAGTAACTTCTCTGGATGTCGGGGAAGATTATGTACTCATATAGGGATGGCCAAATCATATCTAGCCAACCAAGGTTGGTTTTTTTGCAGTGGGTTTCCCCTCTCTTCATCGTGGTCATTATGATCTTCCCTATCTTCAGATCCTAAAACTGAACGTTCTGAGTTAAACCCTTCTTCTTCCAAAAAATAGTTTGGCTTCAAGATGTTGTCGGTTGGCATTTCAAGGATTAGATTAAGAGGATGTTCGATTTCNTCGTGGTCATTATGATCTTCCCTATCTTCAGATCCTAAAACTGAACGTTCTGAGTTAAACCCTTCTTCTTCCAAAAAATAGTTTGGCTTCAAGATGTTGTCGGTTGGCATTTCAAGGATTAGATTAAGAGGATGTTCGATTTCAGTGAGAGCGAAATATATCAGGTCTTCTACTATGTGCACAAAAACCTAGTCAGGGGTATTGACCACTGGTCTGCTTACTTGTTTTCTTCGAGGAAGTATCGGAGATAAGGACAACGCACTAATATGTTAGGCGTATGATCTTGTGATTCTTCTGAATAGATTCAATTCCTTGTGAGGGAGAGTGCAAGGTATGTCTGGGTACAGGCGTTCTTCCTCGTCTTGGGGTTAGTTACTCATTTCAGGAGTACTTAATGTGTGTGGGATGTCTTGGGAATGACTAGCCATGCATGTGGGTTGTTTTGAATCTACAGGTTATCTGAGATATTATGCGAAATATGTATTCAACCATTCATTCTTCAAGCCCCCTTTCTAGCGCCAGTTCTATTGATGGGTTTTAAATTCATTTAACTCAATAGTAGGAACCAAACCCACCACCGAGGCCCAATTAGACTCTACAACATTTAATGGTGGAATGGTTCTCCAGATCTTGCGATCCATCCAATTAATCGATGGGCTTTACATTTTCTTCTGAAGGTCTCTCCTTCAGTCCTGACGTTCTCTTTTTTGTATTTTCTCTTAGGTGGGACCAATGTAAGATGAAAAAGATGGTATAAACCAACTAGGTAACAAAGTGGGAACAAGTTTAACTACTGGACAAGAGGTTGAGCTTGGGATAACCCTTTACTTTAGCATGCAGGCGGTGATTTTATACCACAGGCCTAGTACTAATACGTTAATCATGTGAGTATTCCAATTACTAACTGAGATACAAATTATCATAAGAAAACATGCATGTGATAAACGATGGCAAGTAAAATAATTCACTCAACTCTAATGATCAATCACATAATAACACAAAGATTTATCTTCATCATTAAAGAAAGAACTGTAAAACATTGCATCATGTAACTTATCAATAGATTTAGTAGCTCTTACTCGTTACAACATCCATTCATGAGACAAAATAAGAAATAGTTCTTCTCCACATCCAATCATACACGCATTTGATGAAAACATAAACTTGTCTATAGTCCAAAAGGACTTCTCAATTAAAGGCATCTCCTAAAAAGTTCTTAACAAAACCAAAAATGAGAGTTTCTTGCAACAATCATCGACCCTTAACTAATCGGTCTATGGTCTTATTTATAACATAAAAATAACTAAAAATAACAAGTAAAGTGCATCTAAGTAAAACAAAATTCACCACATGGCGTTCTCTTCTATTAGTTATTCTAAGAGTCATCTCAATATATCACTTAAGAGGGTGAGTCTTCTCGTATTCCGACCACTTGATGAACAGATCTTCGCAGGTGTTGGTGTATGGGAATCTGTTTTGTTCCATCCAGGTCGAGTGAATATCTCTTATCTCTACTGCATGTGCCCAATACTTGACTATACTGGCACTTAATTGTTGCAGAATAGCCTGATCTTTGATCGGGTGCTCCATAAACTGTCGCACTTGACCTGGCGCCATGTCTGCCACCTTCGCTATTTCTTCGGCCCATGATGAGTCTTTCTTGGTGTGTGACTTGACTATGTCGTGCAAGTCAACAAAGTCATCGGGTGTGTCAAACTCGGGGAGTCCAATGTCTTTCATCACCCAATTAATCTTGATCTAGTTTTTCTCACATTTGGCCCATTTCTCTTGGATTTCTCGGTGAGGCTCCCGAGCCATTTTTGCCCAATACTCTGCAGATTTCCTTATGCGATCAAGGTTGCTTTCCTTTAACACCCAACTATCGTGTTCTTCTGTATCTTAGCCCTGTTGGACTGCCACAATGTAGTCGACTCTCTCCATGGCTTGTTGTGATTTCTCGTACCATCGCTCCATATCTTTTCACGTCACAAGTTCCATGAGGTTGTCTTTCTAGAGCTCGGTTATCCTTGCAGTGAATAGGTGTCACTCATCTGTAAACTTGTTGTAGGCCTCCTGGAATTCGCTCCTTAGGAACATTGCAGCCTGTGTGGTGTCCTGATAGTATTTCGCCAAGTGGCGCAAATGTTCCAATTCCTTCAGGGCAATGACCAACTCCTCTTCATCTCTTTTAGCTCTGTTGAGGGTGGCAACTATGATTTCCATCCCTATGCCGATGAGTTCAGACGTATTAGAATGCATTGTGTTGATCAAATGTTCCTCTGTACTGATGAGGATGGAGCGATCTAAAGTGATCCTCCTCTTTTTGGTGGTTCTGTGGACGATATCCTTTCTTTTCCAATCATAAGCTATGCAATGTATGTCGGCTACTTCGTCCACAGGTTTGGGGATTTGTTGATCTCCCAAGTTGAGTGTATTCCCCATACTCTCGATAGTATATACTTGTTAAAGACTAGGTTCTTGAACTTCATCCTTATGTTCTAAATGTCGGGCTTCTATCTTTCGCTCATCGGGGGTTTGAGTACCGATTGAAATAGAGGCGTCGGGGGCAGGCTCGATACTTACTTGATCATCGACAGTTGAGACTCCGATTTTCTACTGTGGAGCTCCTTCCTTTGGTTAGTTTGACCCTAGATCATCCTTTGGACTGTTCTCTTGGGTTTCCTGTGCATTGGACAGCTCAGTGCCTAGGAAACTCTCAGCTTCTTGTTCTTTCCATGGAGCCTCTTGAATTTGGGTGTCGGGAATAGGGGAAGATGTCTTCTCTAGTCCCTTTTCCTCTTTGATGTGTACAGGGGTCACATGAGATACTTCTGGGCTCTCGTCATCGTCATATATCTTTATCGGCTCATTTAAGGGGTTTGACGTACTGGTCCTCCCTGATGTTTTTATTATTTTTGGTTGAGACGAAACACCTATTGGTGATATGGTCGGTGGCGTTGTGAATTAAGGGTTGTCTAGCTAAGTAATTTCATCAAGGTCTATGAATTTAGGGCCTCTTGGGCCCATCTAGATTTCTTTTGGGTCATCGCCAGGGAGACTTGTCATATTTAGGATGTTCGGGTCATCTTGCAGCTGATCAATTATCCAATGCGCATGTTCTAACATGATTAACCCCCTCTCATGTGTGTCCTGAACCTTGGGGGATACCTCTTCTTTGCATCAGGGCTACTTGGGGAATCTCTCTTGTTTCAGTCGCTGCCCGGGGAACTGTTTCTTCGGCCGCTAGCATTTCTTCTCTATCCTTGAGGGCCCCTTGAGCTATTTTTTCTAGGATTGTTTCTTGTTCATCCAGTCTCATGGCTTTGAACATGGTCATATTAGGGTCGGCCATCCTTGCAATGAATTCATCCCAATCCTGAGCATTTTCAGTGAAGACCTCATCTTCAAACTTGTCATGGGCGTATGGCCAACATGACGACACTTGAGAAACATGTTTCAAGACTAGACCCTTTGGGTTGTGCTTGCGAAAATGACTGGTCTAGAATCATAACTCCAATTGGCTTAGTCCTTCCTTCTTATCTTGAGTGATGTATTTTACTGGGTAGAAACCTATATAGAATCCATAAGTAAATGCATGCTTCTTATCTTTTACCGGGGTAGCATTGTAAGCTTGCAAGATGGTCTGGTAGTAGATTTCCCCCACAACAAGTCGGTCGGGGACATGTGTTGGTAGGAGATGAGGTGCTCCAGTGGTCCCAAATACCCTAATGTAGGTATCGTGTTCGTCCAGATACTAGTGGCTGACCTTTGCTATCACCTGTTTTCCGCAGTCGATAGCCTTGGACACTCTTTCTTGAAAAGACTAAAATTAATGCGTGAGATGAATTCATCACAGAAGAGGGAGTAGGATGTTTTGTACCCGTTCTCCCAGAAAATGCTGAAGTAAACGTGGACCGAGAGTTATGAAGCGTGTCAGCTCAAGTTCATGTTGGAAAATACATTTTCGGCACACATGACGTACAGTAAATACGAAGCCATGTAGAAGGATGGAGTCTCTCCTTCTTTCGGTGTCTGAGCCTATTGTATGCAGATGCTCAACTTCTTTGAAATGATGGCTCCCCAATTGAAACTTCTCCCAGAAATGGCTATTGTGTAAGCTAGAGTCATCCATGCCTCTGAAAACCTGGAACAGTCTTTCTCCCCATACAGTCGGTAGATGAGAGACATTAGATAGATATATGGATCCCTTAAGTTGGTCGTATGGTACCAATTGGAGGTCCGATTGGTGTATTTTTTATCTTCTCTCGACCATGAAGCCATCACCCGACCGGTGTCATGGTGCTCGTAGAAATTTATGATGAAATCGCTGTTCAGTCACTCCTCTGGGTCTCTAAGCTTGTAGTAACTCTACACCTCTACCGAAAGGAAAACCCCGACACACTCGCCATTGACGTCGTTAATCAAAAATCTTTGTGTGTCCATGTGGTCGATGAGCCACTTCAGTAGTTCTATGCAGGGGAACACTGGAGTTCTGCTTGCCACCATGTGCAGGTACGATCTTTGAATATTTGAAAAAACTTCATCATCGAGCTTTCTCATATCGGGGTCGTTGTGCAGGATACATTCTGGGAATTCTTCCTGGTTGATCTTCTTGAAAAGTTCTCCCCAGTGTGGGAGTACCGCCTTGGTCCCTATTCTTGTCTCCATGTCTCCAAAGGTCGGAGGTTGAGTGAAAACCTTCTTGGTAGATGTCCTGATGACTGGTACCAGCCTTGGAGAAAATTCTAATTGTTTTGTGGCCACTGGGGAAGAGCCTTCTCCTAACTATGGTTCCTTTAGCTTCAACGATCTTGGAGATCGCCTGGTGGTTGGTTTTCTTAGAGGCATTGTTCCTTCAATCGAAACAAATCATTTAGAGACTACGTACAGAGAAACACTGGATAAAATACATATATGAAATGTAATCACAAAATATCCAGACTGGTACATACCTGTAAAGCTTGCTAACTAGTTATTTGACACTCACAGAATCTCAGCTTCTTTGAATTGCTTGTTTCTCTTGTCTGGATGCTTTGAAACTCCTTTGTGCACATAATGGTTTCGTTTACAAATGGCTCAAGAGAATTTAAACGGGGAAGAACTTACCGTGTTGTATCAACCAATTAATTCAGGTGATGAGTGAAATTCAAACAAATCTACCGCTGACTCTTTGCAATTTAATTCATCATGGGTTGATGGTGGAAGCGTGGAGGGTGATGTGTTCTATTAGTAATTTGAAGTGGAATTTTGATTCACACACAAAGTAGCAACTAATGAGAGATTTAGAATTAATTAGTCCCTTAAATGCTCTAAATCTAAACGTATCTAGCGCTAAAATGTCCCATCGTGTCACTTTATTAGTGGGTGGATTGGGGATTGGGGATGTGCTATGGATGTTTTCGTTGATATCTTTCCATGAAAAACTTCTGACGCCGATTGATTTCATGGTACGGTGATGACGTGGAAAAACTGACTCAGGGTGTGACTTGGACATAAGGCACCAAGGATGACTCGGGGTTGATATAGGCCGTACGGTTTCTCCAATCAAGTAAAGACATGTAGCATTAAATGACTAGTGAATCAAATCACGCATATTAGTCAGGGTCGGGGATTTCTTCAAGTTGTGTATTCTAAAATAAATCTGGTTTTGTCAATGTCGAAAAGGTATCGGGGATCGGCGATCGAGGATAAACCTGTCACGTGTTTTTCATTGTATTAGCTTCTTCGAAAACTCCTGATGTCGAAATGATTCAGGAATCGGTGATCAGGGAAATTTTTTTAGCATGGTCGAAATGTTAGTCGTGATTCGGTCTTCCCCGATTCTGACAAGCACATCGGATCGGTTATCGACAATATTGTTTCCTTCTTCCTTAACGTTTAATGCCTTCACCTTTTCCCGATGCCGAAGGGGATCGGCTATCGACGATTTCCATATGCGATACTTGTAATGAAACAAAACTTCCTTTTTTCGATACCGGTGAAGATCGATTCGTCAATTGAGTTTTTTCAAGTGATTCTTTTATCCTCTTAATTCCTTCCGATGTTGAATCGTGAGCGCGTTGGGTGAAGTGTTTTGGATGTCGATTTCTTACTTAAGTGTTAATCCCTTTTAGTTCATGGAGTTTCAAGAGTTAACAAACCAAAAATCTAATGAGGGATAAGAGAACAAGCAGAGACAAAACATTTCTCAAAAGAAAATCGAATTCAGACAATGCAAAAATTAAGTAGTACCCAAAAAATGAAAAAAATGGCATAGGATTTTTAGGGTGTTGAGTGCTCAACACTACCCAAGTGGGGTAAGATTCAGGAAAGAAGAATATGAACAATAGAGAGAGGAATTCTATGCCAGTCAAGGATGATTTATAAAACTTGCAAGAAAATACATGAGTAATGAGTACCATGGGTATAATGACCAATCTAGGGAGATTGGGAATAAAGGTGTTCATGGTTAGCACATTGCATCGAATGCATTGAGGAAACACATGATTTCATAAGAGGGTAGGTAATGGACTTCCCATTAAGGAAGGAGTACCTTCCAATACTCTAGCTGAATGGTAGAGGTGTTAAATAAAATAGAAAATTGGGTGGCCATGAGTACTAGCATCCTGGTTACTAATGAAGGAGGAATACTTTTGTGCATTCAAGAGAAACTTATAGTTTCATATGTGCTGATTTGGGATCATGATCAG
>SNQJ01S0002352.1:37526-55210 GCA_010110895.2 Picea sitchensis
AACTATATATCAGATAAGGGGATGCCTGAGCCTGGGCCTGGAGGGTGAGTGACTGCAAGGAAGAGGAAACTTTGATAATTATTATAAACTATTGATTGGGATCATGCACACAATGGGTATGTCCAGGAAAAATAATGAGCCCAAATAACAAGACATCTGTGTGGATGCAAATCCATGTACTGCACAGATAAGTATTGTGCTAGATTATGAAAATTTTCCTCTTGAATTTTTCACAACAATAAAAATGTGTTCGCATGAAATTGTGATTAATATGCTTGTTGTCCAAGATTATTGAAGGCAAGTGACAAAGGCAAAGAGTCTTAAAGGACTTGACCCAGAAACATGATCAATATTTCTAAAGCAGATGAATGACAAAGGCATGACATGTGTTGATGAGGAAGAACACTGAGGACGATGTTCCTTTTAAGGGGAGGGGATTGTAACACCCTGTTTTCCCCAGCTAGTAATTAATCATTAATTATGATCACCATGCTATGGCATGTGAACAATGTAAATGTATTTTTGTTTAGATTTCCAATAACTGATTGTGGGGGTGAAGCCTCAAAGTATTGGCCATGATATCACAAGAGGAAAGAGTGAGAAAACTATGGAGAGGGTTCATTATGTGTATGACCCTAATTTCTCCTTGTTAAAAATAATGAGCCTCATCCAAATTCCAAGGAGGAAGCAGTTAAGGAAATAAGGACCGATGGTTGAACAATCAACTACCCCCATGAATGGAAGCATGGAGGGTTTGGCTAGGGAGACAAAAAAATGTCAGCCCAAAGTACCACAGAGGGAAGTTTGTTTCCTGCAGGCCTAGACTGACCCAAGTTTTCCTTCTGACTGAAGGACCAAGACATGTGGAGAACCTTCCTGAGGAGGGAAAAATGCATGAAAGAACACATGCAAAAGGAGGGAGAAGACACATGAGAAGACAGACAAGAAGGGGACACACCGAAGTGAATGCATGATATGGATATGTAGAGGAAGGGATGAAGAACACGAGAGGCTCTCCAGTGGAAAAGAAAAACTAAGAACTTGATATGTTGTTATGGTTACTGGAGAATTTACAGAAGAATGTGACCCGAGTAGGAGACTACGAGCTTGATGTTGAGGAGGCATCTGATGAACCTYGCAGAGACTGTGTCAAAGAGAGGACCTCTGAGAAAATGTGAAAGTTCCCCAGTGATATCATGGCTTGGCACGAGGGTGTCCAGGGTGMTAAGAATKMATTCCTCTGAGCCTATGGTTGGGTGGAGAGGATAACACCCCCAATCAATCGATTGGCRATCGACTGTAATAGATAAGTATTGTTATTCCCTATATGCTAGAATTGAAATACATGATTTAGTTATCTCTAAATGTGATAACTTGTGTCTTGTGTGAAATTGATGATAATGGTGTTTATTGTTCTTCTGTAAAGTATTACGTTTGAATGATTGTAAGGTAACAAACTTGGCCTCTGGTCCAGTTGAAAAAACCCTCGAGGCGTTTTCCCCAGGGAATCAACTTCACAGTTCTAGAGTCAAGGCAGACTCTACGAGAATGTTACAGTTATGTTGACCCTTCGAGAGTGCCTTTCGTTGTTATAGAACCTAAGTTCTATGAATGGAGGGTGCTTCCTTCGACCCAGTTATCCGAGAGACCACAGGAACGTGCCCACGAACTTAACCAAATATCGGCTAAGGGTAGAACTTACAGCCCGAGATTCATTAGAGGTTCCATATGACCAAGGTCTGGGAACCCTGTGCTAGTCTGAAATCTCTTATTGTCTTCGGAACTCTGGGAGATCGAAGCTCTAGGATGTTAAAACTTCACAACCACCAAAATTCCCAAAGGTCGGAGTTGYGAAGTATTGTGGACCATCTATMTTTGGATCCTTCAGGATCCCTCTCAGCCATTAAATCGAACTTAGCGAAGAGGTAGCGCTAAGTACTTCGACGAAGTCCCACTTTAGGAGGATGGAGGTGGTTTAAAACCAAAATTCCCGAATGTTGGAGTCAAGAAGTTAATATGGGTCATTGAGAGTAGAGGAACACATTTCCACATATCAATGTCTATCCAAAACTCGGGTTATCCAGAGGTATCAAAGTAAAAACACAAGAGCGTGCAAGTTTCGCGAAGCCCTGAAGGCCAGAGTAAATCCTGGTCATTGGTGTTAGGTGCACGTGGCGACAGATCGACTGTGGTTCAGAGTTTGGCACTACGGATGACTTGAGGAGTGTTGTTCTTTGGGTTGAGAGCTCCCAAAGGCCCAAAGGTTGGAGTAGATCTCAGTCGGCCATTGAAGAGTGCACGTGGACCATTTATCAGAGTTCTTTGCTTGTGCAGATTTCAGAACTCTGGAAGGAAGTGTGGTTCAAGGCAAGGAAACCTCTGAATGCTGAAGTTACAAAGTCACGTGAACCGTCGATTTTGGAATGCATCGAGACCCCTCCTATCCGTTGGATCGAGAATATAGTTAACACTTCAGCGAAGTCTTACTTCGGGAGGATGGTGATGTCATGACCTTAAACTCCCCGAATGTCAGAGCTGCGAATAAAAGAAAACTATAGATTTAGAGACCCTTCTGGATCTCTCCTAACAGTTAGATATAGAGAGAATAAAGGTGTCGCACCTCCAAACTTCCCGAATGCTGAATTTGCGAAGTGACGTGGCTCGTCGATCCTCATATCCCTCTGGATCCTTCTCAATCGTTGATCTAAGGACTTCGTTAAGAATCCATCTTAACTTCCCAACCAACCAGGACACATCGTAGGAGTGACACATGGTCCACCTGTTCCCTGTCAAATGTCATCTGTTGAACCTGAGTCGTTGGATGAGAGGCTACATGGAAGGAGATCTCGAGGTCCAGAGACTTGGAACTCCAGAGGATATTGGCTGAGAGTATTCAAAGTTTGAAGACCTTTGAAGTCACGAATGACGGAGTAAATATCAATCGTTGTCGAGTAAGGGACGTGTGGCGTAAGATACTATAGTCTGGAGAATTGGCACTCCATGGGATTTGAGATGCGGTGTGCTAATAAGCTCTGAAGCCTGGAGTTGCAAAGCAACGAGAGTCATGGATCAATGGATCTACGTGGACAAATCTTGACCGTGAGATATGAATGACATTAGAAGGTTGTTTGTCTGGGGTTGACATGGCTCACTGACGTCATCTAGGGTGATGTGGACCCACAACTAAGGTGCCACGTGTCACCATGATATAGACATTTTGTAGATCCATTATGACTATTATAGTGTGACACATGTCACCCCCTGATGAGGGCATGTGTCACCCCTGGCCCTTGCTACATGTCAGTGCTTGGTATGTTCCCGCTTGGACAAAGTGGTTAGTGAAGTGACCAGGACTCCGGGAGTCTAGGACTTCGTAACTCTGAAGGTATGGGGTGTGGTGTCGAGGATAAGTTGAAAGGCACGAAGGCCAGAGCCACATGGAAAGATTTTGGGCTCCTTCGAGAACTCAGGGGTTCAGAACTTCGGGAGACTTGAGACATTATAAAGTATGATCCAAAAGGGTCGAAGGTCGGAGTTGCGTTGCATCATTTCAAAATTCCAAGAATACGGGACTTCGGAGGACATGTGTGCATAAGAGAAAAGAGATGCTCAGTGTCGAATGTCGAATTCCCTGCTAGCCTATGTGTTAGACAAGGATCAAATCCTGCTATTGGATTGGACGGTGGATGGAATTCCACCGTGGATATAGGAGCTTGAGGATGGCACGTGTGAAGTGGATCCACATTGGTGCCATATGGCCTTTGACCAATGAGGCTCGCAGAACTTCAGAAGAGCATAACTTCTGAACCAGAGCATGGGTTGGAGCATGGAGACAGTGGTTGGAAATCTCTTGATGAGCAGAAGAGGATGAATACCTCGGAAAAAGGATCGTATATGATGGAAGAAAGAGAAATTTTGATGCCCCATTCCTTAAAAAGGTATTTTAAGGGCTTGGGTGTGTTACAACTACCAAGTTCAAATTTTTAAAATCGGAGGGCCTATCCTCATCCCTCGCATACATAAGCTCTTCAATTTAGCAGTTAAGAAGGGATTCCCTAAACCCTGGATGAAAATCCTCATTGTTCCTATTTTTAAAAATAGGGATATAAACATTCCCTCTAATTATAGGACCATTATGATCAGTTCGATTTTAGCCAAGCTTTATGGAATTATTCCGAAAAAGAAGATTATCCATTGGCTAGAAAGTCATGGTAAAAGAGCTAAAGGCCAGGTCGGGTTTAAGAGATATCATTCAAGTATGGACCATCTTGTTACCTTTAGGATCATTGCAAGGGAGTTCTGCAATACTAAAGCCAATATTTTTTGTTGTTTTGTTGACTTTAGAAATTTTTTTGATACGCTTCCCAGGAAAAACCTTTGGGATAGGTTGGAAGAGATAAAAATTCCTTTCAAGTTGGGGGCTACAACAATAAGGTTGTATGAGAATGTTATTTCCAAGTTTAAGAAGACTAAGGGTTGGTAAAAAGAGATTAACAACAATATTGGAGTCAAGCAAGGTTGTCCCATGTCCCCTACCCTTTTTGGCATATACAACGACAAGTTAGAAGATTGCATGGAAGAAGTAGGTTGTGTCGGCCCTACTCTCACTGGTATAGTCATAAATCTTCTTCTTTATGCTGATGATATCGTTCTTATTTCGAGGAGTCCCCAAGATCTTGGAAAGCAACTAAGAATCCTCTAGTATTGTTTCTTCAATATGGGTATGCATGTTAATACTGAGAAGACTAAGGTCACGATCCTTAAATACAATAAGATAACTTATGATATCTTCATATATGACAACAACAACTTGGAGGAAGTGACTTCATATAAATATCTTGGAATCGATATTCACCACAAGCTCAACTGGAATTATAGCATTGAGAAAAGGATTATTGGGGGATGGAAAGCTTATTATGGGCTTGAAAACAATTGTAAATCATCCAATCTTTGGATATGGGATAAGAAGAACCTCCTCTTTGAGACTCTTGTTAGACTTGTAATTCTATATGGATGCAAAGTCTGGCGATGCAGTATCTCTCGTGAATCCTAGAGAAAGATAGAGCAAATCCAAGAGAATTTTATAACCTATAATCTCAAAATTAAAGGAAATACACCCTATCCCATCCTCCTCTTAGAGGAAAGCCTTTCCCCCATTGAGAGCATGGCTATGACTAGATACCTAATGTGTAAGAACAAGTTAAACAACATGGAAGATAAGAGGCTTCCTAAAATTGCTTCAAAATCCAGTCATAACCACCTCTGACTCAAGCAAGGATGGCATAAATATGCCCAATCTTGGTTAATCCATTGGGGAATCATGGAAGATATCATTCTGCAAAATAAGGATACTATGAAAAATATCATTAAATCAAAATTTGAGAAAATGTGGTGTGACAAAGAGTTAGAGGGAAAAAGAAAATTAAGGTATTATAAGGATGTAATAAACCCTAATCTAGAAGATAAAAAATATCTCTTTGTTTTGACAAGTGTAAAGAAAAAAATAAGCATTGCTAAGATAAGAACAAATTCTCACAAGCTCCATATTGAAACTGGGCATTGTTCAATTCCTAAAATGCCATGGGATGAAAGAGTGTGTTACCTTTGTGACACTAAGAAGGTTGAAGATGAAAAACACTTTCTCTTAGATTGTCCAGCCTATACCCAAATTAGATCTCAATTTCAAAATATTTGTCACACTACCAACCTACCTAACCTTTTAACTCAACAAAACTATGGTGATCTTGGAAAGCTTCTCTTAACATTTTTTTAGCACAGAAACAAAACTCTAAATAATTGCAAGTATTTACTTGTCCTCTTAAGCTGATAAACCAATTCGGTCTCAGTGGACGTTAATCATCATCATCATCATCATCATATGTCCATACCAATTGTAATTTCTAAAAAATTATATACCAATATATATAACTAGGTCATAAAATGTTTTAGATTCTTGAATTTACAATAATTTACTTACTTTCTTTTAAAAATGCATAGACTTATCATCAATTAAAGAGATCATCATAAAAATAATAAACCAATTATCAAATAAAATAATTCTAATTACAATATCTTATGATTCTTATTAACCATATTAATATCAAAACCCCTATTTAATAACTTCAACATTCTCATTCATCCATTTAAAATATATGAATTATGAATTATGGAAATGATATACATATTATATCATGAATAAAATCGTTGCACAAATCGTTGCAACCTCACCTATAAATAAAATCAGTTAGGTCATACAAAAAGCTAGCTAGTCCTCGGAGGAATTGGAGAGGGTTAAACAATCATATTCAAAGAGAACGAGCAAGAATGCTGAAACTGCAATGCACGCTCATCTGTTAAATTTATTATTTTAATTTGGAGAGGGTTAAACAATCATATTCAAAGAGAACGAGCAAGAATGCTGAAACTGCAATGCACGCTCATCTGTTAAATTTATTATTTTAATAGAAAAAACCATTGATGGATGGCACTTAGAAAGTTGAGCGTGCCAGTTTGCTCTCGTCGTTGCTTCCGTAGCTTAGAGGTAGAGTGTTTTCTTCGTAAGCTGAAAAGGTCATGAGTTCAATCTCGTCGGGAGCTAATTTATCAGCCTTATTTTTCACGCCTCGATTTCCAAATGATCACATATTATTATTAAGGTTTTTATCAAAATATTGATTAAATTACTCACTTCAATGATCATAGTTTTGAAGCTAGAAAACAAAACATTTTGGTAACGACAATCAATATGAAGAAGCCACTTCCCTTAAGTATTATTATTGTAAATTAAATTACTCAACTTCCAATGATCATAGTTTTAGTTCAAAACAAAACATTTTGGTAGCGAGAAGCAAATATGAAGAAGTCACTTCCCTTAAGTAAAGTGAAGCAAATTAAAAGAAGAAATCATCAACAATTCTTCCTTTCAGTTTGACTTCATCCTTGAACATTCCTAGCTTTGTTATCTAGATGTCACGGAACCTTCATTCCTTAATCTCCTATGTTGGTTGAGGGCAGTTTGATTTCATCCCTGAACATGATTACAATTAATCTCCTATGTTGGTTGAGGGCAGTTTGATTTCATCCCTGAACATTTCATGATTACAATATATGGTGGATATAAACCATTTTATATATCTATATAATATAAATTAGAAATTTAGTATTGAAAAATAATATTTGTCGATGGAAGTTTGGTATGGGAAAAAAAGATATTAGTGTTCTCCGATGTCAGTGATTTTTATGATTGTGAGGTTTGGAGTGGAAGCATATTCGAAGAAACTTGGAACATAAGTGAACAAATAAAAAACGATGCACTACTTACAACTTCAAAATTAAAAACAAAGCTCTTCAACCCATTCTCCCCATGGAAGTTGGTATGTTCCTCTTTGAATGCAAAACCCTAAAATGTTATATTTTATATAGAGAAAAGCTTAATGATTAATACTTATCTTGAATTCTAGAAACCTTGGTGAACTTACTAACCTCTAAAATGCCAATTATAAATGTTTGGCAATATTTTTGTAAAAGTATTCAGGTTTTTAAGGATTTTAGATAGTTTCTCAAAACTTTGGCATTTTTTTAATAAAATAATTTATCCTCTAGAAATTGGACAAATTGTTTTTGGAAAGGATTTTTTTGTAGTATAGAGGAGGGGACGAAAAAACTGAGCAAGCAAACATACTCACCCCATAACCTATTCAACCATTATGTTAGTAATAGAACTTATTCCCTTGTTGTTGCTCCTACTTGCATAAAGTTCATGGTATAATATTGGAGCTTCTATGGTATAGAGGAGCATTAGTTTTACCACCATGTGGAGCCTTAGGTTGTAGAGTACCTCTTCTCTTGGCACAATGAAGAGAATACTAATTGATCCTCCTTGAAGAAAAAGAACACAACCAAAACAAGGCATCTCTTGGTAGATCCATCTAAACCCCAAGGCTATCAAGTGCCAAGAGGTATCAAATCCTTTGAGGTGCAAAATACTGAGGTTTTTCCCTAGAGGGATTTGATATGTCTCGATGCTTGATAGATCTAAGTTATTTGCAATGGTGCATAGCTAGGCAGTAACATGCCTTGATTTATCTAGAATCTCATGGAAATATTTTTAGTGGCATACATTTACTTCAAGGCCAAAAAACTTAAAAATGGCCTTAAATGGCTTCCTTAAGACCTATAGCCAATTTAATTAAGTTGGTTGTTGAAAGGAAGCAGAAGTGTAAAATATGTTTCCCACTCTAATCAATGAGGGAATAATGTGTAGAAACTCTAAACAAATAATTGTAGAAAAAAATAACACATAAACATACAACCATTACACTGTGATTTCCCGTGGAAAACCCTTTCGGGAAAAAAACCCCACAATTTGAAGCAAGTTGAATGTATTATTCGACAAGTTAGAATACAATTATAGAGTTGCGCTCTTAACATGGATGATCTAAGTTATTTAAGTTCTAGAGAAATTTCAGCAACATAACAATCCCTTCAATAACCTCTCTCCCAATACCTCCAACCCAAGCACCCAATATATAGACATAACCAAAACAATAAACCATTTATGGTTTTAAATTCCACATGTTGGAAACCACTAGCAGTGTTTTTTCGATTTTACTAAAAATATTACTTCATCTATGATTTTTGGCTTTAAAAAAGAAGAAGCATTCTTTCATGCATGATTTTTAGCTTTCGCTAAAAACATAACTTTATGCATGATTTTTGGCTTTTACTAAAATAAATTACTTCATGCATGAGATACTACCACAATGTGGGTTGGAAACCTCTAGCAGTTTTGATATCTTCTAAAATTGTTAACTACAAGGTATATGGCAMACCTTTCCTAACATTCTCTCACTTGTCATATACCTTGTAAGAGCAGAAGGGAGAATGCATCAAACTATGAACTAACTACTAGGGGTTGTGACACTCTTAGGTTCACAACACCACCTAAAGTTATTTTTTCTCACTATCTTTACCAATGCATCTACAACATTATGCAAAGTGTCAACTTTCTCCAATATCACATTTCCATCCTCTACCATGTCTCGAACAAAATGGTATTGAATTTCAATATGCTTTGTGTTTGCATGAAAAGTTGGGTTCTTTGCCAAATAAATAACTTTGTTACTATCACTTTGAATTATAATAGCTCTTTAGCTTATCCCCACATGTGAACCAAATTTCATAAGACAAATGACCTCCTTACAAGCATGATTAGTTGCCATATACTTTGCCTCTGTAGTGGACAAAGTGATCATATCTTGCCACTTTCTCA
Organism: Picea sitchensis; assembly: GCA_010110895.2. NCBI lineage: Eukaryota > Viridiplantae > Streptophyta > Pinopsida > Pinales > Pinaceae > Picea > Picea sitchensis. Next base: position 46,798 of record SNQJ01S0002352.1, read on the forward strand.
TCCAACTCATTACTCCCCCAAACAATTAGAACACACATATTCGTTGGTAGATATCCTCATATCTACATCCCTTTCCCAATCATAATCCACATAACCCTATATCCTCTTGGTTGCACAACTATGGGAGAATACTTAACCTCTCTAAAAATACCATTTCTTCTCTACAAAACTTTCTTGGCCACAGGATCCTAAAGCTTGTACACTTTCACACCAACAACATAGCCAATGAAGATACATTGTACTCCTTTATTATCCAACTTCAACTACTTCTCCTTAAAAAACGAGCATATTCCTTGCAACCAAAAACAAAAAGATCTTAAAGTGAGGAGACTTGTTGATTAGGTAACATGTAGAAACTATTTCTACCAAGAACTTATACTCTAAGCTAGCTCCACTAAGCATGCTCCTATCCCTCTCCATCAATGTCTTGTTCATGCATTCTACAACTCCATTTTGTTAAGGGGTATATTGAGTTGTCTTATGTCTTTCTATGCCATTCTTCTTACAGACCTTGTCAAAATTTGTAGAAAAAAATCATCGACGTTATCAATATGACCTTAATCTTCCTACTAGTCTAATTTCCCAAAATAACCTTAAACTCTTTAAACCAGCTAAAGACACCGGATTTAATTTTGGGAAAATATACCCATGTCCTTCTAGAATAATCAGAAATGAATGATGCATAGTACAAAGATTCAGAAATCAAAGGAAATTTAACATGACCAAATGCATTAGAATGAACCAAGTCCAACAACCCAATTTTTTTGTGACAACTAGAATAAAATTGAACACCTTTTTTTTTCCACATATGCAATGCTTGTAGAAATTAAATTTAAGAGTACAATTAGTCAACCCCTCAACAAGATTTTTGGTTTTCAAGGCTAGTAGGCCCTTCTCACCTATATGGCCCATTCTTTGGTGCCATAACATTTTCTTCTCTATTGGTAACTTTCTCTTTGAAGTGATCTCCTTTGGGTACCTAGAAAGCATGGCCATTAGGAGTAGATACAACACTCCTCTTTTCTCTTGGTTATGATTGCGAAGATGTAGATTTCATGGATCTTTCCATTGCAAGGATTGAATAGATATTGCACTAAATGGGGCATGCCTCAATATGAAACATATTTCCCACACATACACCCTTTGTGAGCACCATAGCTCCTCACACCATCATACACCCTCCATTAAAGAAACATCTTGCACACCCTCATCATTAAGTGTGCCTATTGATAATAGGTTCTATGCCAAACTTGAAATTTGCATAACTCCAATGATCCCCTTCACTCTTTCATCAGGGAATCTAATCAAGACAATACCACAACCATGCTAAGATTAGAATAATCACTTAAGTGTCCCTTCCCATCATCATATTTATTGTACACTAAAAACCACTCTGAATGGGAAGTCATGTGGAAGGAAACTCTAGAGTCTATCGACCATGCACTATGATATACATGGGTTTCCAAGGCTATAACAACTTGGAATCTCCACCATCCTATTGAGAATATTTTCTATATTCATCGTCATAGTCATTCCTTTTATTCTTTTCTCCCCTTGAATCTTCCTTTCTATCTCTTCTAAAAAGTTCGACCTTTTCTTAATTCCAACATCTTAACTTGGAATTCCCAGGAGACTTAGATCTCCCATTTGAATTGGATCTACCCTTCTCCCTCTTATTTCCTTTCTCTTTCAATATTCCATGAACAACCAAGGCCTCATTGGTGGATTGAAAATCCTTCCATCTCATCTCGTCTAATAATAAAGAAACCACAACCTCATCAAGGACTGATTTCTTTGTAGTGCTTCAACGAACATTGCCAGGTAGTCCCACAAATATAAAAAATAACACAAAAGGGTCATAAAATGATCCTCCTCATCCATACTCATATATATTGAGTTCAACTAGGTCATAATGGGTCATAATGGTATTGAACACACTTAGATGATTAGATACAAAATCACCATCACCCATTCTCATGGCATGCAACCTTTTCCATAGAAAAAATTTATTAACCAACGATTTATCTTAGTACAAGCCTCCCAAATTCTTCTAGAGACTCATCGTGGTGGGTTCTTTAAAAATGATTATTAACATTAAATCAACCAAATAAAGCTTGGCATGGCTTCTTGCCTTTCTCTCCAACACTACCTAGTCTTCATCTTTCACAGTAGAATGCTTGGTTCTAGATATTGCAACCCATGATCAAATCCTCCATCTTGAGCTTCCACAAATCAAAATTAGCACCATCAAACATTTCCATTTCTAGCCTTAACATGTTCATCTTTTTCCCGCAACAAGACTTCCTTTTGTGTAATCTCCCCCTCAAACCAAGATTAGATCAAAATACCTTGTCCCTAACACCTAGGATCCAAGGTTATTAGTCCCCGATACAAAATGAAAAGAAATAAAAGTGTGGAATATGCTTCCTACTGTAATCAATGAGAGAAGAATGTGTAGAAGCTCTAAACAAACAATTACAGAAAACAATTAACTCATAAACATGCAACCATTACATAGTGATTTCTTGGGGAAAGCTCTTTCAAGAAAAAAACATGCACTCCAAAGAAAAATCAATTATTGTTAAGCAACAAGCCACAATCCATTTATAGTGATATGCTCTTAACATGGGTGATCAATACCATTTAGGTTCTAGAGAAAATTTAGCAACATAACAATACATTTAATAACATCTCTCTCTCAATACCTCCAACCCAAGTACTGAATATATAGGCATAACCAAATCATAAACCATTTATTGTTTATGATTCTACATGGAAAACATTACTCAATACATGATTTTTAAATTTATCGGTAAAAATAAAAATAAAAAAATCATTCATGTATGATTTTTATCTTTTACTAAAATCATAACTTTATACATTATTTTTGTCGTTTAGTAAAAAACATTATTTCATGCATGAGGTAACTACCACAATGTGAGTTAGAAACCTTCAATAGTTTTGTCATCTTCTAGAAGTGTTAATTGCACGATGTATGACACATCTTTCCTAACATCTTTTTTAGACATAAGTCAAGATTTCCTTGTTAGTAAATTCCCCACCAGATTGTATGGAGCAAAGGGTTTCATAAACATGTTTGGATGCAAAAAAATCTTTATAGGACAATTGGCTAAGGATATGGATATGTTGTCTCAACTTAATTATCTAGAATTATGAGGAAGTTTCATTTTTGGAAGTATTCCTTCTTCATATGGAAGCATGACCAAGCTCAAAATTTTGGGTATTTTAGGGAATAATTTAAGGTGAAATTCCTTTAAAGCATGGAAATCTTAGATCTAACTTGTGTTAATATTTCTAGAACTATTCAAGTAGAGTTTAACAAGCTCATTATCCATAGTACATTGTTTTTGTATATGATTGGCCTTATTGAAGTCATACTTTGGAAAGTGACGATACAGCTTGAGTGGGCCTAATGGTTAAGAACATGTGTTTCCTCTTAAGAGATCACAAGTTTGAATCCATACAAATAAACATAATAAATCCATGCTAAAATCAATGCACTGATTAAAAACAAATATAAAAATAGACTGTAAACTATACATCACAAAAATCAACATAAAAATCCCCATACTAAATGTAATGCACAATAAAATAAATATAAGAATCTTATGTTTACTTGGTGCTTTTTGGGTATTAATTGGTGCGTTTTGCTATGCCTTTTATACAATTTTTCCAATATTTCCTAAAATTATTTATTAGTTTTTTTTTCTAAATTAAAATTCTTTTTTATATTTTTTAAAATTTATTATTCCTAATTTTGCATTGGCCCATCCCATATTGATGGGACTAAATAACCATGGTGAAGCTAAATAATATTTATGTTTCTGTCATGGTTTGAAATTAATTTAAAAAATAGATAAAATTAGACCAAAGGGTGTATGGTGTCTGCCAAAGGGTGTATGCATGTCGTGCTCATCTATTACTCACCTACTTGACATGGAAACGCGTTGCAATGAAACCAGACTCTTCTCTTCTCTTCTTTTGGATCCCAACAGAACCTGCACAAAGTCCTTCACTGCTAGGGGAAATTTTTCCTTCACTGCTAGGAATATCTGAAGAAAAGAGGGCTAAAGGCAACCCCTTCATGCAAAAAGGAGGATTAGCTGCCATAGCCCAAGAAACAGCCGAACTTAATCCTCTGACATGGGAAAGACCAATCTTTCAAACATTCTGCTAGTATATTATTTATACCCTTTGCTATACAACTCTGTATCAATGACTGCATGAGAGAACAATGCAGTAGACCTGTTTTATTTATGTCTTTGTTTGAGTCACATTTTTTTTTTTGGCATATATTTTGATTTTTTTTACATTGTTGTGCACCCTATTCGGAATCCTTCCTATTATGGTAAACCACACATTAATTAATATTATGCATCAAGCTGCAAAAATATTATGATGCTAACTATTTTTGTAACAGGATTTGAGGAGGTAACCAGAGGCAGCTGTAGAATTTGACCCGTTGAAGTTGGACAACAGTGTCGTCAGGCTGCTCATTTATCTTGTCCAGATGCAGACATATTCATATATTGGGATTATGTACATCCAACACACATAAGATGTAAGAAATTATTGCAAACGTTTGGGCGTTGCTTAATTAATTAGAGAGTATGGCAAAGGAAATGAAGAAATATTTTATTTATGAAGAATAAATATGACAGTTTTGACATGTATTGGTTGTATTGAACATCTTAGTAATCAAATTCTTCGGAATAAACAATTGTGTTGTGCCAAATTCTTGGTGGGAAACAATTGTGTTGTTTGTTCATTTTTATGCAGAATTTCATTTCATAAACATATTGTTCAACCCATGCCATTGACAAGAGACCAATGAATTTCATGCAGAATTTCATTTCAAAAGTTGGTGATGAATTAGTTTTCTTTCACGATGTGTTTTTGGAAGATAAGGTAGCTCTATGTGATTTCCATATTGGGTTATTCACCCTGCATAGCTAAATGGTTAAATTACATATTATACAAGTGGTCCTTCTAAGGAACAATATGTCATATGTTCACAAACTCATTATATTATGTTTGGATATCCAACTTCTTATTTTAATTAGGTTTATTTGGTGAAATTACTATATCTAAGTTTTGATATATTTTGATATGTTAATTGTTTTATATTTTCGATATATTAATTGTTTTATATTTTTGATATATTAAATATTTTATATAGAACATATTGCATTATAAAATTAAAATGAAGTTTCTTATCTATTGCTTTGTAGGTATAGATCTTGTTTTAYCTAAGTATCATCATGACTCATAATAGCATGTAATATTGATACGATACATGTATGGGTTTGGCACTATACTTGCTTCGGTTAACATATTGAAAGATAAGAAATGAAGATCATTGCTCACTCATAGTGGCAACCAATACATGAATAYGAAGATACACTCCGTAGTCCTCAAGTTTAAATAGGCTCATTGTACTTGTGATATATTGGTGGAAGCTCCTATTTTGGTGATCATACATATGGTTGACTTTTAAATCTATGGATTCAATTGTAYAGTTCTTTGTATACATGAGTGCCAACTAAGTTTGGATTTGATATTCCTTCCACCTATCAAATTTTGATTATGGTTGGATTTTATTTTTTTTCATGCCTTTCATTTTTCATTTAGTATTTTATGCAAATTTTGAAGTGTTAAAAATTTATGTGTTGTTATATGCTATTAAATTTGAACATACAATTTTATGCTATAGAAAAATAATATGAAAAAAAAAATGCATAATGATAAAGATGATGAATGTAACTTGTATCATCAAACAAAGTATTCTATAGTTTCAATAATACATATTGAAATATATTACTTTTCGTGCCTAATCATATAATTTATTTTTACCATAATCACACGATTAATTATGTATATGATGAGATTTTACAGAAACAAACATCTCCATTATAGCTCTCATAGTGCTTATACAAATTCAAAATTGGAGATATTGCTAAGGAGCATCTAATATGCCACATGAAACACAACGTTAAGAGAAAATGCTTTTTCAAAAAAACAAAATTTATCTTTAAGTGAAGTGGAAAAAGCAAAGGCTATGTTAAAGTTGTTCCAGGTTACAAGCAAATCAACACAATAATTCCTCTGCATCAATGCATTTTGGGGATTTTGTTTCTAGCCTTTAGAAGGATGGGTTTGCTTATTATTTGTTAATCTATCGGTTTGTTACTGTCATCCACTTATTGTCGATAGTAGAGTCTATAAATTTTTTGAGTTGCAATTTAGCAATCTAATACACATATTGTTGTTAAGGTATTTGATAAGCTTATTTTGGTAGTCAATTGAGGCCCTTTCGCTTCAGTGATAAGAGTTAATTTCCATGACTCGTGAGCAGGTTAAGAGTTAATCGGCTTGAGTCCTGAGTAGGCTTCTAGTTCGCAGTAGAGAACATTTTTTTCCTATAATTCAAGGGACAAAAATAAATTGTTCATAACTCATTGATCACATTAGTGTATGTAATATGACAAAATCACAACCAGAAAGGATGTGAATAAAATACAAGAGAGGTTGGAATTGGGCTTCCATCACCTAATCTAGAGCAATCTTTGCATTAATCAAAAGCGATGAGATGGATAAATGGTTGAACATCCTCTCACAGAACAATATTAACAAGTTAACTCCAAATGCTCCCAAGACATTGACACAACAAAAACAATCAACTATAAATCATATTGGGTTTACTAGAGTTGATCTGAGCTAAAGTGAGAACCCAACAAAACCCTACATAAACACTTAGAAAACAAGAGGGATTGTCTAATAGCATCCAGGTTCAGGGTTCTACAATTTTAAAACCACACTCGGTTTCTACAGTTCAGCCTCCATAAAGGAGTATTTTACTACATGCCAACTTCTGTAAGAGTGATTTTCCAGTTTGCCTTTATGCTACTTATGTTTGTAGGGTTTTGTCCAAGATTCATAGCCCATAGCATTACTCTTCATTTTCACTAGCAATGGAATAATTATTATCCCAAAGTATTCTATCGGAGTTTTCACTAAACTCCTTATGCTTTATAGCCTGGAATGTTTCTCCATGGCTTAAATGTAATGTCTGCGGCCATCAACCCCACTGTCGGGCAACGCTACTACGCGTAACATTCTCATACATATATATTTAATATGCATATTTAACCAAACAATATAAAGTAAACACAGAATTACTGCTAACATACATAATTAATGGAATTAACAGTAATTCATACATTCAACGGAATACATGAAAACATACAAGCATCACATACATGCATTTTAATTGAAATTAAACTACGTGCACACCTTCCACGAACCTCCCAGCCTTAGACCACACTTCTCATCACGCTCAGCAGTGGGTCACCCCCGAGCTGGGACCAAGCTCCACCCAGATTCTCTCTAGGAGCCTTCTTACGCCCACTACTCATAGACTCTCATTCCCCACATGCCTATTCCACCCGAGAGTATACACCTTCACAAGCACAGCCCATCGGTTTCTTCACCTCCCTCTTTGGGTCTCAGCAACAGGTTGGATCAAGAATTTTCAAAGCTCTGTAGCTGGTGTTGGACTCTCTCTATGAGAAAGCCACTTCCCAACAGACTTTCTCACCTGAAGAGAGCTGCTCACAGGCCCGACAACCTGCCTCTTCTACCACGGTCCTGACAACCCGCTTCTTCATCACACTCCTCGACTCAGCTCCAACCAGGTGAGGAAAAAAGAAATGGTTTAACACTCATTCACACAAGGATGATAGTAGAAATATGATGCAGGAGCATCACAAGCAAGCGCAAGTGGAGGACAACTGGATCTACACCAACCCGCATTTTGAAGACATTTTGAATTTCAAAGGATGGCAAATTAATGTAATATCTGAAAAGATATATTTTCTCTTAAATGTTTTGGGGATTGTAATGCAGATCTTGAGCGTTGCTCTCATCTGTTGGTTGGAGGCATTTAATTGTAATAAATGTAAAGTAGTGGTAGTCTTTAATTCGATAAGATAGCTTAGAGTTGTAGGAGGGAAAACTCAAGAAAGCTTCCTCGTATGTATTGTATTATCATTCTCAATTATAAGAGTAGAAGTTGTAGAGCAAGCGAGAATAGGAGAGTAGAGAAGAACAAATATTGTAGAAGTTGTTTGAGAAAATAGTTGTTGCTATAGAAATCATGTACAGAAGCACTTGAATTAATATAAGAATGCTTTGATCCAATTTCATGGTGTTGTTATGGTTATTGTTTGCATTACATTAAGGTCACTTCAGACAACGAAGAAGAAGATGAGATTGGACAGATACAGAACATGGAGGAAGAAACCACTGAGGTAGCAGAGGAGGAACAAATCACATGACAGGATAGTATGGCCACCTTGGCATCTATCAGTGGAGTGCCCAAGTATAAAACCTT
>SNQJ01S0002352.1:63938-74381 GCA_010110895.2 Picea sitchensis
AATTTGTTAATTTTAAAATGCTCATAACTTCACTTTTCAAACTCCATTTCAGACGTATTTTGTTTATATTGGAAATTTTTCCAAGAGGAATTCAAATATCCAATTTCTTTATGCAAATTATGCTTAAAAAGTGTCATAAGTGAATCTAAAGTGCGTGGCCCCCTTTTTGGCTCCTAAGATGCATGCATAGCACATGCATGTGGATCTAGAGATGCATGCATGACACATGAAAAAATGTCTGCATGTGGCTCCTAATATGCATGCATGATATATTCCACATGTGATTCAGAAAAAATATATGAAATGGAGTAGACATCATCTCCAATGAATGGAACAAAAAGTTGTGTAGATACATGTGCAAAAGGCTCTTCAAACTGAGAGGCTTGATCTTTCGATGGATTTTCTACTAGCTCTATCTTGTCAATATTCTACATGCAATATTCACAATCTTCCTTATTCCCAAATAGAACCTCCAATCTATTCCATACTTCATTCGGAGTTGAGAGTGATTCCTCCTTTACATGATATTGTATTTCAGGGGAAATAGACACACATATAAGTCTGAGAGCCATGTCTTGTGTGTTTAGAAAGTCATTTTTTTCATCGGTGGAATCATGCTCTACTTTTGTTTCCATGGTAATCTGGTACAATCCCTTGCATTTGAGATGATGTAGAATTTTTAACTTCCACTCAAAGTAGTTATGAGGAATGAGAAGTATTGTCGGCGAGTAATCCATATTTTCTGACTACATCTTCCTTTTGAACTTGCAAATAAGATACTCGTGCACCTTTCTCCTAGAAACCCATGGCTCTGATACCATGTAGAATTATGGTGAAACCTACATAGAGAATCTAGCTAACAACAATTCGTACAAAGCTTGCAAATTGAGAGAAGGAGAGAAGAGATGAGAGAAAAGAATCAATACAATTGTATTCACTAATGAGAGAATGATTAATTACACGTGATATACTCTACATGGATAAGTAAAGTCATCAAAGTAATGATCTAGAGAAATCTAGACACATTGACATAAGCTAAAGTAATATGTCACCTAGTCCTAGTTAACTGATCTATGCAATTATCAATTAACTAAGTCACACATGTGGAAGTGAGAGAAACACATGCAACTGATAGTGATAAAATCGAGGTTTTAAAGCATGAGTGACTTCCACTAGTCTAAATGAGTGTAACTAACTCTTGATTGAAGAAGAGTTTCCTATTTTATATGGGAATATTCTCTAGAGAGAATATTCTCATCTAAGGAATCACTCTCAAGATTGGACTATCGACCTTAGGAAAATAATTACCTAGGTGAGTGTGTAATATCTCCAAGAGATAGTGCACTTTTGTTGACATTTATTTTTGAGATAGATGTTCTTGATAGAGGCTCAACCTCTGGTAGCATATACATTGATGCACCTAGATCTGGTGGTGGACCTAGATAGTAGTGGTATCGATTAACATTTATATTGATTGTTTTATATTTGACTTGAGATCTATATATGACATGTTTCTTGCAAATTTTGTTGAGATGTATGTTTGACATGTGTATTATGTTTTTCATATAATGTTGTGGTTGTTTTTGTTTCATTTATAAAATGTATTATGAGTATGTTAATGATGAACAATATTAATGATTTCTCTGTTTTTAAGTGAAATTTGATATCTATCACTCATTTAAATTTATAGTTTCCATATAATGTTTAACTTTACTTTTATGAAAGCATTTAATTTGGATTGAAATTGCAAAAAGTTATAACCATTAATGCCATATAATGTTTAATTGTTTTTTAAGGTGAATTGTTTGTTGTCCAACAAGATACAATATGTTGATTAAACATGTTTAGAAACAAAAATGTGTAAGTATGATGAGTGAAATGATTGAGATTTGAATATTTATGTCTTTTTCATATATTATAAGAATAACATTATAACATAACTATTCACTAATAATAATGATGATGTTGTAATAATAATGCTATTTTAAAAAAATTTATTATTCAAATATTAAAGTTATAATATAATTGTTTACAAAAATCACAATTATTATATTTTATCAATATTTGTTTTTTCCAAAGATGTTATTAATTCATATTAAACTATTATAATATATGAAATTTATTCATTTAAATTTAAAATATTAAATACAGAGAATAATAACACATTTTGATTTATACACTTTGGATGAAATGGTTTCACAAATTTTTCCTCTAATACAAATTTTATGAATCTTCTATTAAAAAATAATATCACCCAACATTTTATAATTAGTATTTTAAGAAATAGTAAAATTGACAAAGGTTTCTATACTTTTAGATAAGTATGGATCATTAAAAATTTTCTTAATTTTGACTAGGCTCTAGAAAAATACTCTTTTATAATTTCCATGTCCTTCCTATATTGACACTTATTTCAAGGATAATGCAAAAAGAGTGATTAATATAAGTTTATATGATTATAAAACTAAATGATAGAGTGGAATAGGTGAAGGCCATGATAGTTGCACTAGTTAAGGTGGAGAATGACATCAAAGTTGGTAATGCCAACACCACAAGTGTAAATGTTACATGAAGTTATTTTGTTGGAATTGTCCTTAGAAGTTCCATCAAAGTAAGCATATATTTATTTGAATTTTGTCTTTTTCAAACAATAAAAATTTTGAGGTTTGAATGTTTTTTAATATCTTCATTTTTTGTTAAATAAAATATAATTTAAAATAAATATTTTCTATTGTAGGTCACCAACTTTGTGATATCTTGATTAATGCTTAGTAATTCAAAGGTTAACGTAAACGAATTTTAATACGATACAACATAAATTTGTTATAATAAACAATAAATTTGACGATAAAAATATATCAAAACTACATCTTATGTTTGTATTACTTAATGTGTTTTCAATATGGTGGTTATAAATGGTTTTTAACTTTTCATATCCAACATAATTATAAAACGAAGAAAAAAAAAAACATAATTTTCCATTATAGGCCCCCATAATAAAATGAAACATCCATAATATAAATGTCCAAGCAAATCATTTACAAATCAGTCTTTGTTTCCATCACCCTGATTATCTTCCTCAATTGGCATTGTAACATCATTTTTCTTAAAAAGATGTTTAGATATCTGATCATTGGATTCTCTTCTCAACTATGGAACAAGTAGAATACAAAAGAAAGGAACCCCTTCTCTTATACAAAAGAATGGAACCCCTTCTCTTCCTAGCGGCCCGATATTTAAAATAGCTCGATAGACATCTAGGTTTAGGGTTTTTCTATCTTCAACCCTCAATTAGTGATAAGGTTTTGGGCCTTCTATAATCTTCTTGAAATGCCACATGTGTTTATTCCCACATGTGTAGGTAATGGGGCTTGGCGTGGCATCCACTCATACCATGGTGGTTAATAAGATAGGTCAACCTGCGGGAGGTATAAATTCCACATAAGAGGCTTGATTGAAGCAATGTTTTCACCATTGGAAAGGTCTTGATGTGTAGAATAGCGTCAAGGTGTTGAGATCTTTTCTTGAAAAACAATTTACCCCAGAAAATGCCATTTGATGCCTCAAAATGGATCTAAAAGGTTCCAGACCCCAAATATCCAAAATGGGACCTACAACTAAAATGGGCCCTGCAATCCAAATCCTCCAATTTTCCCACCTAGAAAGTACCATGATAGATGAAAAATTATATAACAATCCATTCCATATCGTCGGAGACAAATTATGTCCAATCAATATAACCCTGGTGGGAATTCTTATGTCATTTCCACCATTGCCAACTTTTAGGATCTAAATAAAAGACACCCACATGAAGTTTTATTAACTCATATATGATTCCATGCAATGAAAAATAATGGTTCATCTAAGTGACCCAACCTATGGGATTAAATCCATTAACTTTGTTGAGATTTACTTTAGGGAGTATGTGCCACATTTGAGTCATAAGTTCACGAACAAGTGGCTTGGAGTGAGGCCCGATGGGATTGGATGATTTTTCTCCTTCCTTTTTGGATTTTTGGTCCTTCCACTTATAACTCATGGATTGAGTTTGCATCACCATGAATTTGGATAGTTAGTCTAGGAGTGACTCCAGTTTGGCAAGCTTGTTACTGATGTCATCAAGATTTTGTTGAGTAGAGGAGTGGTTTTATTTTATTTTGTGTTACATATCATCACACTAAGTTTACAAGGAAGATACTTTGTTACTAGAGAGTAATACCAAGGTAATCCTCACTGCATTATGGATCGGTTGTGATAAGTACCTAGTAGTGGGGTGAGTAGTACCACCAAAAATAATTACTAGAGAGGTACCACAATGATCAGATCAACATAATGATTTTGTTGAGATAGGTCTCAAATAATGGTGTAGGTAAGACTAAAAAAAAAATTAACTCATGTCTATTATACTCCCACMTGAATAATATTGCATTGACATAATTCTCAAATTCTCAATACTATAGTTTATGTAGGAATTTCATGGATTGGTAGCARGAAGAAGGGTTTCCAATGAAAGAATTCATAAATTATCAATACAATTGTTTATGTATAAATTTCATGGACTGGTAGCAAGGACTAKGAATTTGAGGGTCTTRAGGGAAAGGGAGTTCCAAGAGAGATAACTCTCTAATATACGTGTGGGTTCCAATAGTAGTACTCAACCCAATATCTCTGAGCACTAACAAAAGAGGATTGACCATACCCTYATTATCCATACTACYTGACTACCTAGGCACTAGAGAATAATATTCCTTAGTGTTATCCTCGGTAATATAGGGGACTTCCGATATACCATAGGGTACATGGAATAAAAATTATGTATATAGGTATTGTAGTATTGTATGAWGTGGTACTACTTGAAGAGGTGCCAACATGGATTACAAGGTTGTCCAACTAGGTGAACTCGCTTGTATTTCCTATGTGTATTTTTTCCCTACCATTGATTTATATGTTAAWTGACAGATCATTGTGTTATTTATAGACATGGAAATACGTCTCTAGCCTAAATAAAATGCTCTAGAATATTGGCTCATGAAAGTGCTCTCATACCACTTGTGTGTTAATTATTATTAAATTGGAATATGAAGAACATAATATTAATAGATTTTACCCAAATTTATTGAAAAAATGAGATATACAACCACAATAGCTAATAAAAGAACTAGAATACCACAAATTGTTATTCCTTTATTAATGAAAGAAATGTTAACTTACCTCTTCGAGGGGGAAACCTTCAAATGAGAAGATATCTGACTACAATATATTTCACAAGACATATCATTACATTGCTTCTACTTATTTATATAGTTCTATCTACCACCGAGGAACATTCTAGAGAAGGAACTTTCTATTTAGGTTGAACCTTCTAGTGATCCTTCTTAGAATTAATTCTTTCAAACTACTACATGGGCCTTATTTACTATATATGACCTCCATACGTAGAAACCAATATATATACTTAGCAGGTTAGAGTACGATCCTAACACAATCCTTAAGAAACCTTTAACAAACCTTCCATAATAGTTGTCCAATCCTAGAAAAATTCTTACCTCTATTGCATTCTTTTAAGTTGACCAACGAGATATAGATTCAATTTTCTTGTGGTACCCATTTAGTCCTTCTTCAAATATTATGTTCCCAAGATACTAAATTTCCATCTTGAGGAATTTTCACTTACTCAACTTAGCATACAACTAGTGCTCATGTAGCTTCTACAACACTAGCCGAAGTTGATCCTAGTGTTCCTCCTCATTATTAGAATAGATCAAGATGTTTTCAATGGATACCAACACAAATTTTTCAAGATACTTTTGAAATAAATCATTCATCAACCTCATGAACAACATGGGGGTATATTTCAATCCAAAAGGTAAGAATAAGAACTCATAATTCCCATATTGAGTTCTAAAGGTAGTCTTTGGTATGTTAACTTTGTCAGCTTTGATTTGGTGATAACCTAATATTAAGTCCAACTTGGAGAAACTTGTTCTCCCTTGAGCTAATAAAATAGATCATTGATATTGGATAAAGGATACGTGTTCTTTATGGTTACATTATTCAACATTCTATAATCAATGTACATTCAAAATGTTCCATATTTATTCCTAACAAACAACATAGGATCTTCCCAAGGTGAGGCAATTAGGCTTATGAATCCATTATCCAACAAGTCTTGCACTTTCCTCTTAATCTCACCCTACCTATTAGTTCCCAATCTTTGGGGTTCCTTCAATATAGGGGTTTCTCCATGCATTGTATTTATTTTATAATTCACTTCTCTCGTTGGTGACAACCTTGGTAGTTCTTCTAGGAAGACATCCAAAACTTCTCTAATTATGGCTAGTTTCCCTACATCTATGCTTGATTCCTTTGCATATTCAATGACATGAATGCGGTATCCCTTACATACCTTCTACACATTGTGCTTGGCTTTCATGGATGAGATTTATTTGATTAATATGGGAGTATTTTCTCATATGATGCTTCTAATCATCTTCTCATCATCCACATATTCAATCTATTCTTATAATAGTCCACCTTAACCTTGTGAAGTTACAACCAACCTTTTCCTATTATCCCTCATAATTTCTCAAGGTCAACTCATTGAAACATAATATACTACTCCATCCTCCCAATTCTTCCATGCATATACCAATTGTTTGGCTAATCCATGTCTTAGAATATTTTTCCCTTTGTACCTTCGAAGGGTATTGGATCTTCTCGGTGCTTAGCTTATATTTTTCCACCACTATAGGAGGTATGAAATTGTGGATACCTCCAATGTCTATTAAGAAGGTGAAGGGTTGGTTGGAAATAATACCTCTAGCCTAGATGAGGAGGCCTAATGCTCTACATGTTAATTGTCCATTGTTGCACAAATATTTCCTCTTCCTTTTCAAGCATTTGTAGGATGTGTTCCCATATTATTCACATTTAAAACATTTGACTCCTATATGCATCGATCATGTATTTCCATGATACTTTTCCTCTTTCCCGAACTCTTGTGGTGGTGATATATTGAAGCTTCATTGATCATACTTCCTCCTCCAAGTCTTATAGATATTAAACCTATAATTTATCTTTCCACTCAACTCCTTCTTCCATCACGCATCAACTCCACATAGTCTAGTCATTTTCATTACTTTTGATAAGGTCTTCAACACGAGTTTTCTAACTTTATCTAGAACATTGTCCCTAGGTTCTCCAATAAATATCCCATTTCAATACTCTTCACTAAGTCCAAGGGAATATTTGTCCAAATTTACAAACTTAGATTCAAAATATTCCTCTATCATACTACCCTTCTTGAGTGAGTAGTACTCATCTTCTTTCTTTGGTAGTACATCTTTCCTAGGTACTTCTCCTCAAGATATTTCTTGAACCAATCCCAAATTAATCACTCTTCATCCACTTTTTTCTTTTTCTTGAGATGGTCCCACCATATGTTTTCATCGTCAATAAAATGGTAGCTAGTGAACTTGGTCTTTTCTAAAGTGTTGAAATCATACAATATCACGTGCCTTTCAGTGTTCATCAACCAAGATTTAGCCTCATTTCCTCTTCTAATGTTCCCATTGAAAGTGGGAGTTGTCTACTTCCTTTAAGTTCATACTCCAAATTGTTTTACTTAAGGGACTCATTTTGATTGGGTTCTTCTTATGTAGATTATCTCTTACCCTAATTCTTTGTCTTGGATCCCAAATACTTGAGCATACCCTTAATTTATTATAGGTAGTATGATGGTTCATTAACTTAGTTCTTTAGTGTCTGTGTTTCATAGGCCAAATCCTCGTGGATCTAGAAATCACTAAGGGGAACAACACTTTGATTAATTAGTTCCCATAATTATACTATATGTTCACAAACTATAAGTTCACATATCCATTTTTTCTTGTAATATAAGAGGGTTCAAAAGTCATCAGGAAGGGGTTTTTGTTTTAGGTGCAAGTGTAAGACCATTCGATATCTATCGCATATAAATGCACTCCACCTAGGATTTTCATACTTTCCATTGTATGGATTCAATCTCTGTATTTTCTCACTTGTATTACATCCAAAGTACAATGGGATAAACCTTGGATCCTATGGAAACTCATGAGATTACGACCAAATGATAGAGGGTCTAAATATTAGAAAGATTATTGTACAAATTTATACCTCCAAACTAACTTATCCACCAAGGTATGATATCCTTATCACTCGACCACTATCCAAACCTTAAATATATCAATTCCTTGGGATGCCACCAAGGGTGGGTGAACCTTTAACCGATACAAAAGGATAATCTTGGGAATGTTGTGTTTCCTAACATAGATAGTGCATGTATGTTTTGCAGATGACTTAGAAACAAAATGAAAAATTCTAAAATATGCTAATGTTATCACTATCTATTGGGACAATTAAATTATAATATTATAGTAATATCAACCTAAACTAATTTACAAAAAAAAAAGTAAATTAGGCAATCATCTTGAATTTGAAATTGGACTATCAACTTGAATTTGATATTCTACCATGACAATTAAAGACTTAAAAATTAATTCTAATTGAAACTCCCATAATAAAATTAAATTTAAAAAAAAATGTAAATTCTACATCAATAGAAAATGGAGTTCGACAATTAAACCATTTGTAGTGATGACAATTAACATTGGATAGATGCAGTTTCTATAATGAAAATGAAATTCAAAATTTTAAATGACCGAAAACAACTTAAAAAATTAATTGCAAAAGGTGAATCATCATAAAATCACATGGAAATGTGAAGGTCCCTATTACCCTAAATGAAACTCTAGGTTAATTCAATAATGCATGCATTTATTTGAATCCTTTGAATCCAAGAATGCAACAGATGCCATTATTGTCATTTCCTTATACACACATTTATTTCTTCAATTAAATGGTATATGTAACACGCGCGCGCGTGCATATAAACACAATATTTAAAAAAAAAAAAGTAGTATTACAAGGATTTTACCAACACATGTATCCATTGATTTGAGTTTACTTACCATTGCATAACAATTTACCATCATTCTTGCAATAACATCAGGGTAAAGTTGAGGGTTCCATGGTCTAGTTGGAGGTCACAAGGGTTTATGGAAACTAGCCAAAGTACATGGAGGCTTTAACGGTGGTCAATGGAAAGGTTTCCACTAGTAAGGTCAAGGTTTGAGGCATGACCATTCGTCAATAGCTATAAATAAGACTCGGGGATGGAATTTCAAGATTACTCTAGAGGAGGTAGAGTAGCTTAGAGGGTCAAGGCTTGAATTATAAATAAGGTAACAACCCATCCCTTTTTTACTCTTAGTCTAGTCATTTTATGGCATGGTCTAAGGCTTCATCTTGGTTTCTCTAGAGGTTGATATTCTTTCACAAGGGATGGATCTATTTACTTTCCCCTTCGGAATACAATCTTAGGCTCTTGGCAACGTGAGAGGAAAAAGGGTTGACATCTTTATGGATTTATTTTCTAATCTCGCTAGGTTTAAATAAATGTAATGGATAAGAGTTATCTCGCTAGATTTAAATAAATGTAATGGATAAGAGTTATTTCTCTATAGTCATGTGGTAGCAATATAGCTACACATTTTATTTGGTAAGAGGATTTAATGGGTCAAATATATGGATGTATATTTTGATATGTCAAATTTTGGATAAATACAATGTTCATATTTCCTTTGCAATGGATGTGAAGCTCTTATTTTGTAAATGAAAAGAAAAATTATAAATAAATTTCGGCTTTTTTTGTCCAAAAAGAATAGTAAAATACTTTTATTATTTTTATTAATTATTGCTTAAAAAAAAGGTTAGGGTTCAATTATGGAATAGAAGGGTTGTGATAAACAAACAAAAATTGCAATGATGTTCATGCTTTGGTTATCACATATTTCATAATTAAATTGGTGCCCGATGATGGTGTTATTTACTTAAAAAGGTTAGGATTTTTCATTCCATTTCTATGACATCTTGATTTGGTTTGATTTTTTTTAATTCAAATGGTGTTCATGCCTTGGTTATCACATATTTCATAATTAAATTGGTGCCCGATGATGGTGTTATTTACTTAATAAGGTTTGGATTTTTCATTCCATTTCTATGACATCTTGATTTGGTTTGATTTGTTTTAATTCAAATGGATTGTAATTAATAAAATGTAGAATGCTCGACTATTAGGTTATATTTCTAAACAAGGAAAGAGTTTTATTTTTTTCTTTTTAAAAAAATCCTAAGAAAGGCATCGTTTGATCAAGTAATCACTAACTTTGTATTAAAAGAATAAGGGGATTAAATCAATATTGCAACTAGTAGCCATACTCCTAAAATAATAAAATATTTAACCATATTCAAGGTTCAAGGTAATGAAAGAAATAAACAAACATAGTTAGCATGCAAATATTAGTTATTTAATGCAATGTTATTCAATTAAGTTATATATATATA
>SNQJ01S0002352.1:74791-135733 GCA_010110895.2 Picea sitchensis
AACTAAGTAAGTAATAAATATATTATAAACTCAACAATAAATACATAAAATAAGGAAGGTTCCATAATGCATATTACAAATTCACAATTTAATCACTATAAACTAACAATACAAAATTTAAACATGGCAACAAGTACATGTAATCCTTATCTTATTGAATTCCAAGTGTTGATCCAGTTAGTGCTCTAAAATCCCTTGATCTAATCATCAATGAAAGAGGGGGAAATCATACACAAGGATTGATTTTCCACCAAACCAATGTAATTACTTTCACAAGTATTTCCCCTCGAGCAAGGATTAATCTCAATGAGGTGAGGAATTCAGGGCACACCGAAACTCTTTATAGATAATTCACAAAATTCCTAAAGGATTATCAAAATTCAAACTCCTGACTGATCAACCTTAGTATGGTTGAGAGATTCCTGGTCTATTGCACCCCTTAAACATTTAGGATTTGATGTGTAAGGGTATTGATACCACCTTGGCCCTAGTGATACAACCACACTCAATAGTGTCTCTCCTCTACAAGGATTTGACTACCAACCTCGTCCTTAGTGCATGTAGTCACACTTAGTAGTGGTGTCCCAAGGGTCCAAAGAGAATAATATAAGTAGTCAGGCACAATATGAGAATTAGTACCATGTCAATGGGTAGTACACTCCCATCCTCTTAGTTCACTCAAACAAGGTTACAACAACTAATAATCTTCTCTACAAAGAAAAAAAAAATTAAATCACAGACTTCTTGCACAAAATGGTAAAATCTTAGAACATCATCGCTTAGGCTATATATCCCTCTCAAAGGTAAGTTGTCCTTTTATAATATTTCCCAAGTGTAACACATTTTCCAATATTTGTCTCTTGGCCTCCCCCCTTCTCATGCAAGGGAGAAATTGGGCTCGAGAGTGAAATTACAAGTTTCAAGATTAAGGTAAAAGCAAGTTACATATTTTCCCCTTAGCCCTTTCACCCCAGTTAACTTTAGAGGTAATTTTCTCAAGTATTTCCCTTCCCCARGGATTCATAATCTCTTTTTTATATAGGTTATATAGGATATGATGGYCATCTTCATTAAAACACCAATCCTTTCCATTGAGTGTATTTCCTTGTATTTCCATCAATATATCAACTTGTAACAGATTARTCCTTCTAACAATACCAATGTAGATGCAACATCATCATCATATATCAAGAGAATTGTAACAAGGAGGTATATCAATATTGCAAGTTATTCAATGAGTGATGTAATTATCAACCATGTCATTAGAAGGACTAACCATGTTAATTCATCATCAAAGATCATCAATATTTTGTATCCATTATCAATAATAACAATGCTGAGCAAATCATCAATAAAGAAATATCAATTCTCATCATAATATAGGTCTATCACAATGAATCATCAATACAAGAAAACAATGAGAAGATGATGAATCCAAAAAACCATATCCTATCAACCAAAACTAAAAAATGTCAATTCAAACATCACGGTGTCATGCCAGTTGTGAATTTTTTAGTGTGAATAACATGACATTATGAAAAAGTGATCTCCATTCAATTGCAAAAGTTGTTTTCTTATTTTCTTCCTTAGAAATCCTAATATTTTAAGAGTCCATAAGAAAATGAGTAAACTTCCTTCCCTACACATGATCTAGTACCTTGTCACCCGATAGTGTTGGAAAAGGATCATGGGTGCAAGTTTCATTTATCCCTAAAAAATCAACACATACTCTTAGTCTCCTTTGGCCAATTTTCATATCCTCTATAAAAATGGGGCTTATCCAATCATATTCTTATACAATTAGATTACTAACATTTTATTAATTTCCTCCACTTTTTCATTGGAATTAAGTAAGTTTGTAAGACCTTTTCTTAATTGACATAGCATCAAGCTTTAGTTCTATTTTCATTTCACCCAACCTCTTTGATTCCTTTTAACTCTATAAGTCTTTGTAGGAATATGTTTATGTACTCCTTTATTAGCATCTCCATTTCATGCATTATCTTATCATCCCAATAGTCACCATGCAATGCCATTCTTTGGTTTTCTTCTAAGTTCATGGTATATCATTTATTAATATTTAAGGATTCATGGTATATCATTTTATGTACCCATCAACTATATCTCTTACCGTTCCTTCCCCTTTTGTTTCCTTCAAGGTGAAATGATGCAACACATCTAAGTCAACATCATTATCATGGCCATGTCGGACCTTGTGAGAATATTTGAGCTTTTGAAGCGTAATTTATGTATAACAATAGAGTATGAATTCTTAAAGTATACCTGAAGGTTTGTTTATGCCCCTTGAAATAAAATATAAATGACTTGATGCTTTTCAAGGTAGAGGTGAATTTCGAAATATTACTAGTAAATGAGACGAGTATGAATTCTTAAAGTATACCTGATTGTTTATGCCCCTTGAAATAAAATATAAATGACTTGATGCTTTTCAAGCTAGAGGTGAATTTCGAAATATTACTAGTAAATGAGACATTTGTATGAAAAGAGTTATACATTAGTGATTGAGTTGATCATGATGTCATGCTTGTGTCTACTATTTGATTTGATGCAGTTATGCACATGAATTTACATATTTTTTCCTCAATAAAAAAAATCCGATGATATATTAAAAATCTTCAATATATTTATAATATCAATCCTTAGGTTTAGATGAAGATAGAAAATGTTATTTCATGGCCAGTTAGGATTCATCCTAATTCTATAGTGATTGTTATGTGTTTTCACTAATGAGATGGGGTGGCTTCAAGTACCACATCCAACAACGGTATTCATTTATTTAATTTAAATTGTTGTTCTACTTAATCTAAGAATTCTTTGATATTGTATGTTCCATTATATATGGGTAGGTTGTTTAGCTCTATACCAATCCATTTGAAATTTCTAATAAAAGTGCAATGTCCAGATGATAAACAGTGGTTGCACCCCCGAAAATTTTATAGGGAATCCTATGAATCAATGTCAAAAGAACAAATGATATACCAACTAATAGTTCCCATTTGATGTTGAGTTAACATATTCATCTTGCATACCCTTTATTAGATTATAGATATGTTCTACTATATTTGCATCCATTGTTGTGGGTTCAATATAATAAGGTCATTGGTATGGGTCAATTATTTGGAACACTCATGTTCCTTCAACTTATAAGGACATATTTCTTGTTTTAGATTGACATTGGAATTATGACATTGGATCCTAGATCCAATATGACATCTCTAACCTCATAGTGTGTGATATATAACCTCATAGTGTGTGATATATATGTTAAGCTTAAATTTCATATTAATTTTTTTTTTTTTCTTATTTCTCATCTTATTTGAATGTCTTTCTAGAATATGACACTATTATGATTGTATGAAATAGATCAAGCTGTATATAAATATACATATCCTATTCTAGTTTGGATTTGAACTTGTAACCTTTTAAAAAGAAACACATGTTCTTAACCATTAAACCCAATCAAATTATATATAATAAGAATGTTTTAAAACACCTAAAAAAAAATTACTTCCTCCCATTATTTTAAACTTTAAAATCCATCTCCACACAAACACCTATTTATATAACAAAATTTATATAAAAATGAGGCTAAATGTGATTGATTATTGATTGTGATGAGCAGTGGTGACTTTCACAAAAGGTGCTATACCCAATATAAGGAAAATTCGACATTATTTGATCGAAGCCGCACCAGCAGAGATGAATCCCAGAAGAGATGAATCCCCTTCATATGGAGGCCATCTGATTAGTAGAGCTTTGGATGGAATGCGGGCGCCTCTGGAGCCTCTGTTGCCTCCTATGGATCCACTGGATAAAAACAAGTACACTCTTGTTCTGGACATGGACGGAACGCTGTTAACAGAATTAACTGAGGACAAGTTTTATGCGAACAAGGATTACAGGATTAGTGGGATAGATTTTGTCGTTGAACAGCAATTGACAGGGACAGTTACGTTTATTTTAATGAGACCCTATTTGGGACAGTTCCTCAGATCAATAGCGGAATTGTTTGAGATCGTGATATTCACAGAGAGTCCCCAGAACAGGGCCGACGCTATATTGGATAAGCTGCCAAACAGCAGCTTCATTCGGAACAGGCTGTACAGAGATTCTTGCACTGAAATAGAAGGTAAACTCGTGAAGGACCTCTCGCTCCTGGGAAGAGACCTGAGAAAGGTAGTTATTGTCGACGACTGTCCCTTCTCCTACTCTCTTCAACCCTCCAATGCATTTCCCATCAAACGATTTTTGGGTTGGGCAACAGATTCCGAATTGATGGCCAAACTGCCCTGCGCATTGGCGTATTTTCCCCTAATGAAGGCTAATGTTAAACTCGCTCTGAAATCCACGACTCTATCCAGCAACTCTCTATATTGGAGGCTGCCACCGAAGCCACTTAAAGGTCCTCTACTGCCTCCCATGGCGGAGCAGAACAAGGAGAAGCATACGCTGGTTCTTGACATGGACGGAACTCTTCTGGACTACCACTTGGATGTGCCCATCCACCACAGCTCCTGCAGTGACATCTGCAAGAGGCCCGGCGTGGACGAATTCTTGGAGGAGATGGCGAAGATTTTCGAGCTCGTTCTCTTCACTGCGAGCAATGCCAGCAGGACGAACATGCTCATGGAGGGTCTCTTCAGTCCCCATCACCTCTTCCTGTTCTCGCAACGCTTGAGCAGACGGGCCTGCCTGCTCTGTTGTAGTGCGTTTTATATAAAAGACCTGTCTCTCCTCGGAAGAGACCTCAGTAAAGTCATTCTCATCGACGATAACCCCTTGTCCTACGAGCTCCAGCCCTTCAACGCCATCCCCATTAAACCCTTTCGTCCAGGGGATACCTCTGATCGTTCCCTTACCGAACTTATTCCATTCCTTCGCGAGCTCGCGCAGGAGAAGAATGACGTTCGCCCGCTCATTGGAGCCAAATACCACGATCTCGACTGTGTTGTATGTTCAGAAAACCCTAATTAAAACCGAATTAACAACCCTAATTAAAACCCAATAAACTTTCCAATGGTCTAGGTTTTCCTCTATCCCTCCTCTTTTAGTTTCTTTTATCCTTCTAGCCCGATCTCTATCTATCTCAGTGGTAGTATACCCTTCTAGCCTTATCCTTATCACAACTGATCAACATGTATAGACGTTATAGACTCTAATTATACAAAATTAATCACTCAAATCTACAAAATCAATAAAAATATCCCTAGAGAAGAACTAAAACATAGAATAGTTAAACTACTACTATAATTATAATTTCCCTCTAAAAAGATTAATTTTGATATATTATATTATAAAAAATATATATATATAAATTATATTGAGTGTTTTTATTGAAAAGTTTCAAATTAATGTTTTTTTTTTCAAACAAATTGTGGTTAATGGATTAAATTGATTTTATGACTAATATTCTTCATTTTTTCCATGAGTGGTTCATATTAATAGTCATTTATGGTCAGCCATGGTGCACCAAAGTCAACCAAAGTCCAAAGTAGTCAATTAAAGACAACCACAATTTACCACCATCAGTTAAAGTCAACCATGTTGAAATATGTTCAACCATGATCTAACATTGTTAACAATAGTTAACCATAGTTAGACATGGTCCACCATGGTGAATCAAAATCCAATGTAGTCAACCAAAGGCAACCATAGTTAGACATGGTCCACCATGGTGAATCAAAATCCAATGTAGTCAACCAAAGGCAACCATAGTTAACCATGATCAATCAAAGACAACTACGCCGAAACATGTTCAACCATGGTCATCCATAGCTAATCATAGTAAACCATGGTCTAACGTCATTAATGATAGTTAACCATAGTCAAACATGTTCAACCAGAAGAAACCACGGTTAACCATGGCCAAACCATAGTTAAGCATAATCAACTATAGTCAAACATGAGAAATCATAATTAAACATAATTAATCATGGTCAATCATCATAGTCCACTATCGTCAAACATGGTCAATCATGGTCAACCATCATCAGACCTAGTCAATCATGATCAAACTTGGTCCCATTGTCAAACATAGTCAACCATTGTCAACCATATTCAAACATGGCCAACCAAAATCCACCACATTGAACCATGACCATGCAAAGTCAACCATGATTTAAAAAAGTCAACAATAGTCAAACATGGTCAACCATAGTTAAACAAATTAAATAATAAATAACCATAGTCAACCATGGTCTACCATCGTCAAATATGGTTAACCATAATAAATTATAGTCAAACATAGTTAACAAATTTCAACCATATTCAAACATATTTAACCAAAGGCAGCCATGGTCATCCATAGTCAAACATGATTAACCATTGCCAAGCATGGTCCACAATAGTCAACCTTGGTTAACCATAGTCAAACATGGTCAACCATTGTCAACCAAATTCAACCACCATTAACCATTATCACCCAAAGTCAACCATGGCAAACATTGTCAACCAAAGTTAAACATGGCCAATCATGGATAACCATAGTCAAACATAGTTATCCATAGTCAAACATCCTTAACCATAGTCAACCATGGTGACCCATGGTTTATCATCCCCAACCATTGCCAACCATGGTCAACTAAAGTCAACAATGGTCAACTGAGTCAAGCATGGTTAAACATAGTAAAACATAATCAAACAAAGTCATTCATAGCTAAGCAAGGTCAAATATGGTCAACCATAATCAACCATAACTAACTAAAGTCAACATAATCAAACATAGTCAACCATAGTTGAATATCATAAATATTGTAATGTTATTGATATTAATATTTTAATGCAAAAATCTACTAATCCTCCCCATGCATATGGATCGTAAACTATCACAACCACAATATTAAAAGTGGTTGATGTATGTCGATCACCATCATTCTCCACCTTAAATTAATGGCATTGATTGACATATATCAACCCACAGGAGCTTCACCTTGTTCACCAATATTTTGTCATGTTCATTCATAAAAGGGGTTTTTAAATAGTAAAAGATAGAGTCAATATATTGTACTTATTAAAGGGGAGATGTGGCGTACAAGGTGGTTATAAGTATTTTGGGGGTATAACAAGTGGTATCTAGTAAAAACAAGTGTTGCATGGCAGTGTAGTCCCTGCCGTGTTGAATTGGGAATAAATGCATAGGGATGGGGAAAAAGTTGCGGAGGCAGATGGAAACTACAGTGTAGATGTGGCAAGTAGCATGAAGCACAGGTGGTATCCATGCAATAAATGACGTGTGGCCTCTAGAGTCCCATTTATTTTTTGAAACTATATAATCCATCTTGCTATGCTCTAAATTTTTGTTTTTTTCAGTAGTGTGACTTGCTATGTTCGAAATTTTCATTCCTACCTTGCATGTTTTATCTCTTCAATGTATACTTTCAACTGGTTAGAATTAAGTACAATTTCCATAGACCATCTGGCATGTATGTCTCTATATGTGCAAGGAAAAAAAAAGTTATATGCATAGCAGGAGAAAAATATATGCATGAGAAAAAAGATAAAACACAGAAGACACATATAAAGTTACATTCAAATTAAATAAACTAAATTTCTTGACATTCAACATAGTTGAAGATACAAATTTATGAGCACATATATATAAAAGGAGATAAAAATAGTTTTATTTGAAATATATCAAAAAATAATATTTTTTGTTACATATTCCTGGAAATTTAAATGTGTTTGTCATATAGACTAGGATTGGGGCTCTCGCGGACCATAAGAGAAATATGTACAAGAAATAGGACAGTGGAAAGAAGAAGTGGGCGACGGTACAGAGTAATACCTGAAAAGAAGAAATTGGAAGGTATCAATCTTTGGCTAGACATTTCTATTTAAAAAGGTGGAATAACTAGATTGATAAACAGAGCAGGATGTGATCAGTATAGACTTACAGTGATGTCATATATCACCCATTTTGTTATTTTCTTGTTGATGCCCTTTTATTGTTGTCGTCAACGGCTACTGGAATCGTGCCAACTTCCTGTTGCCTTTCGTCGACAACCTACTTCATTTCCCTTTCGACCCATTCTTCAATGTAGCTTCTCAAGGGGGGCACATTGATCTCATTCCATATTTTTATGTTGAAAAGTTCATTTTCTAATTCCCTTAGATCGATAGAAAGATTACACAAAACCTGATCAATTTCTTCATTATGTACCGAATAGTCGACTATCCAGTTGTCCACGTCATCTTCACCATATTCAAGGATGATATAAAACTTTTCTAAAGAAAACACCTTAAAAATATCAACTTGTTTATCGGAGGCTTGCTTAGTTAAGGGCAAGGAGTTGATGATTAACTTGGGGTCTTGGACCTTGTTGGTCCTTCCGGCTAAGTCTATTTCGGTCAGCTTTGTGAATATTTTTTCTTTCTTTTATATGGCTTGTTCACATGATTGGACAATGAGATGCATGTTCTTCACTTTCTTCTCGTTTTTGTCATGTAGTTCACATGGGTGCCAAAAGGGAGGACCGTATCTAAATAGAAACGTTCTTCATTTTTTAAATTTGCCTGCAAATGTTCGAGCAAAGTATGTGCCCTCATTGCAAGGGAAGCCATACTTTGTGATGTTTCCCAGGCCTCAATAATCAGTTCCATTATTTTCTTGATATTATTCTCCACATATCCTCTACACGATGCGAGGAGGTTGGAGGATCATTTTAACTTGGTTGCAGGGGTGGCAGGCATGGCTATTGCTAAAGGACTGACAAGCAATGGAAAAGGAATCGAAGCTTCCTCCAATTCATTGACTCAGTCCTTTAGTCTGGCATTCTCGGCCTCAATGCCTCCAATGGAATCATCAAGGGCATATTTGGTTTCTCTGTGAAGTCAAGAGATTTGGGATGGTTGCATGCTTGCAAGGTTAACCTCTGAACGAGATTTCCCTTTCTTATTTTGTACATATCCCTTTTCAATAATTAATTTTTTAGACTTCATGTCAAAAACAACGCCTTGGAATACAAAGGATTCATCTTTGTCAAAACATTTGGTATCAACTATGTCCATTGGGAAACTATGTTGGATCATGTCTTCGGGATGATCAAGGTTGTGGAATACGTTATCCAGATCAGTCTCAAGTTCCATGTTCTCACTCTCAATTTCGGGCTCTTCCACCTGCGCTACAATTTTTTTTCTCTTCTTCTCCACGAGAATCTTGTGAGAACTATCAATTTTAGGGTGAGGAGGGTTGTTATCTCCTCCTCCGTTTGAAGAATTCTGGGTTTCTTACTTACTATGGTGGGTCATTGAAGTGATGCTCCGGGATGTCTTACTTTTGGGAGTGGTGCTTTGCAATGTGTCTAGGTCGTCGGCATCAGAAGCAGGAGTGTTGTCGTCAGTGTCTCTTTTTTCTCTTAGGTGTCTCTGTAAAAACGAATTGTCGAGGCCAACTACATGTAAATGTTCTAAAAAAATTCCATTAGGGTTGAACCCTCTTAGCCTTTCAGCATATCTTAGGTTCAAGTTGTTGAAATGAGATGTGAATTCTTCAATATTGTTGACGTTCCTCAACACGAATTCCCGGACTTTCCAAGGCAGATGAATGAACTGTTTTTTTCTCTTCCCATGTAATAGATGAAACCAATAGTTGCATTGCCTTGTTATTTATGTAACAAACATTATGTCGGTAATGTGACATGGAAGGAGAGCAGGTTTTTCCTTGGAGCCAAAAATCCTTATCACACTGCAATTTTTCATCTGTTCAAGTGCCCCCTTCCTGTCCAAAAACTTGGTTTCCTAGTCAGATATGTGGGGAGCATCTTCTTCTAATAATAAAACTTTGAAAAAAGAGACAAAGTCATTAAAAACCTCATAAAAACAGTGGGAGTCCTTGTGCTTCCACAAGGCCTGGTACCAGAAGGTTACTGGGTTGAATTTCTAGTTTATCTTCTTGGACAGAGACAGTTTTGGAAACTGACAACAATGCGCTATCGTGAAAACCATGTAGGATGACATATACAATTTCTTATCTTTTTTTAATCTTGACAATTGGAAACAAATTTCATGGGAAATTAGCTTCCCCCAATAAAAAATCGCTTGTTCGTTGACTGTGAAATACAAAATATAAAGAACCATGCGGGAAAAAGTTGTTGTGGATTCTTGTCCCGTTATTCTTGTAAACAACTAGGCAATTTCCTGGAATGGATTTCTAAATGAACTAACCTGCAAGTTTGTGATATCTTCAGGACTTCCATCAGGTCTTCCAAGACCTTGGGAAAGAGGTCCAACCTGTTATTATGCTTTCTTAGGAACTGATTGGAGTCTTCTCCTTTGAATGTCAATGTTGGCTCCGACAATCTTAACATCTGGAGGAAGTCCTGAGGTGAAAAAGAAACTGGAGAGTGGTTCCGCAGTGGAATAATTATTTGGCGTGAAATATATTTATCGGTGCACCAAGAGACCAACTCCTTACAGTCAAAAACTTCAGGGACACAGCCTGCATGAGCAATCCCAGATTTTCAAATTATTTTGTACTGGGCGGAAAGGGATGAGTAGTAAAAATATGCCCTGGACCACTGTAAGTTCTAGTCCTCGTGCCCGAAGATGTTCATTGTATCTCCACCAAACTGATATCGAGTTGGTACCATAATTTTATGAGAACGTCTGTTTGCTCCATACGATGCTTGAAATGAATAGTTGGAGGGGATAATATAACCCTCCACAAATGTTGGTTCAATGCATGTGAATGGGAAATATCCTCGAGCCTTTCGCTCATTAATGACAATCTCTATGGGTGTTGTATGATGAGTCATTACCAGTAAAGCTTACTTATTGCATACTTAGAAGTGGAAGGTGGTGGGTACGACAAAGAGAAATTAAGGATTGGAGGTTTCGTGAATGCGCCAACCCGACGACGTGGGAACGACATTCCATGATGTTTGAAATTAACACTCAGAAGGGATAATGTAACCCTTCGCAAATTTTGGTTTAATGTGTATTAATGGGAGATCTCCTCGAGCCTTTCGCTCAACAATGACAATCTATACGGTTCATGCATGATGATTTGTTAGCATTAAATCTTATTAATTACATATTTAGAAATAAGACCATATATATGTGTGTGTGTGTGTGTTTGTGTTTATAAACAATTTTTTATTATAAACAAGTGCGAAGGTGACGGAGACGGGGAAGAGAAAGTAAGGAATGACCAAGTATGAAAAGCGTTCGGATGGGATTCAAAATAGGGTTACAGGGGATACTCAGGAGAGGTGAGTGTCCGATGGTCAAATTTTATGTCTCAGAATTTTTTACTACAAAACGTGTAAAACGGAAGAGGGCATGATGGGTTAGTTCAACGATTGGTTTGTATATTTGCAGAATTCCAGGAAAGTGGCTAAGTATGGAATAGAGAAACGGTCGGTTGGACTCGTTTTCGGAATTAAGGATTGAATATTTTGTGAATGGGCCAACCCGACGACGCACGAATGGTATTCCATGATGTTTGAAATTAACACTCGGAAGGGATAATATAACCCTCCGGAAATATTGGTTTAATGCGTATTAATGGGAGATCTCCTCAAATCTTAGCATTAAATCTTACTAATTGCATACTTAGAAATAAGACCTTATATACATACATCTCTCTCTCTCTCTCTCTCTCTCTCTNCATATATATATATATATGTTTTTATAAACATTTTTTTATTATAAACAAGTGCGATGGTGATGGGGAAGGGGAAGAGCAAGTAAGGAATGGCCAAGTATGAAAAGCAGTCGGATAGGTTTCAAAATAGGGTTACACGGGATTCTCAGGAGAGGTAAGGGCCCAACGATCAAATTGTATGTCTTGTAAATTTTGACTACAAAAGGCGTAAAAGGGAAGAGGGCATGATGGGGAAGTCCAGTGGCCGGTTTGTATATTTGCGGAATTACAGGTGCTTTTTGCAGGTCGCGGAACAATAGAAGGGAAATCTTGAGCTTGCCTGTCCAGGAACCCGCAATAAAAAAAGTGGCTAAGTATGGAATAGGGAAACGTTCGTTCAGACTCATTTTCACTAATATATTGAAAATTATAATAGATATCCCATTACCTGGAAATATTTTTTCTACATGTATATCGCAGAATTCTGGGTGCAGTTTGTAGGTCGCGGAAAAATGCAAGGGAAATATTGAACCCACCTGTTTAGGAACCCGCAAGCGAAAAAGTCGGTAAGTATGGAATCGGGAAATGGTCGATGGAATTCGTTTTCACTAATATATTGATATTTTTAATAGATATCTCATTACCCTACAAAATATTTTCTGCATGTTTCTGGACAAGTTGTGTAGGGACAGTTATTATGACGGTCTCCTGGAGGCATGGTGAATAGTTAGCATTAAACCTCAATTATTGCATACTTGGAAAGAAGTGCGAAGGTGGCGAGCATAGGAAACAACGATTAGGAATTGGATATTTCGTGAACCCGTCAACCCAACGATCCGCGAAAGAGATTTGAAGAAATGGCCAAGTATGGAAAGAGGACGGACGTGCTTCAAAATGGGGTGACAATAGTTCCACAGGAGACGTGAGGACCCGACGGTCAAATTGTAGGTCTAAGAACTTTTGAGTGAAAACTGTGTAACACAGAAGAGGGTATGATGTGAGATTCTAGTAGTAAATTTGTATATCGCGGAAGTCAAGGTGTTGTTTGCAGGTAACAGAACAATGGAAGTGAAATCTAGAGTCTGCATGCCTGGGAATCCGTGATCGGAAAAGTGGCTAGGTATGGAATGGGGAAGCGGCCGATCAGAGTCGTGATATAAAAGTACAAGTGAAAATTTGAACCCGTGAGTTCGCCAACTCATGCATCTAGACATTTTTGGAAAAATGACTAAGTAACGAGAAAGAGAAAGTAGAGGGGAAAGAGAAATGGAAATTTGGTTAAGTATAGAAGAGGGGAAAAAAGG
Organism: Picea sitchensis; assembly: GCA_010110895.2. Classification (NCBI taxonomy): domain Eukaryota; kingdom Viridiplantae; phylum Streptophyta; class Pinopsida; order Pinales; family Pinaceae; genus Picea; species Picea sitchensis. The sequence goes on from SNQJ01S0002352.1 coordinate 87,698, forward strand.
GCTAATATATTCGAATCTGTAATAGATATCCCATTTCCTGGTAAGATATTTTCTGCATCTATTTGGAGAAGTTGTATACTTATTTCATATACTTGGAAAGAAGTGTGAAGGTGGCGGGCATAGTAAACAACGACTAGGAATTGGAAATTTCATGAACCCGCCAACCCGAAGATCTGTGAAAGAGATTCCAAGAAATGGCCAAGTGCGGAAAGTGCTCAGGCGGGCTTCAAAATAGTGTGACAAGGTTTCTCGAGGAGACATGAGGACTCGACAGTCAAATTGTATGTATCGAAAATTTTGAGTGCAAAATGTGTAACACGGAAGAGGGGATGATGTGGGAGTCTGGAAGTCAATTTGTATATCATGGAAATCAGGGTACTGTTTGCAGGTCAAGGAACAATAGAAATACAATATTCTTATCTGAGAACTCGCAAGTGAAAAAGTTGGTAAGTATGGAATAGGGAAACGAACGGTGGGACTCATTTCGCTAATATATTGATATTTGTAATAGATATCCCATTACCTGGCAGGATATTTTCTGCATGTTTCTGGACAAGTTGTGTAGGGATAGTTAGTATGAATGTCTCATGGAGGCATGGTGAGATGTTATCATTAAAACTCATTTATTTCATACTTGGAAAGAAGTGCGGAGGTGGCGGGCACAGGAAAAAACGATCAGGAATTGGAGATTTTGTGAACTCGCTAACCCGACGATCCGTGAAAGAGATTCGAAGAAATGGTCAAGTATAGAAAGCAGACGCATGGGATTCAAAATGGGGTGACAATAGTTCCCCAGGAGACATGAGGACCTGAAGGTCAAATTGCAGGTCTCAGAACTTTTGAGTGCAAACTGTGTATCACGGAAGAGGGTATGATGTGGGAGTTCGACAGTAAATTTGTATATCGCAGAATTTTGGGTGTTGTTTGTTGGTCACAGAGCAATGGAGGTACAATGTAGAGCCCGCCTACCCGGGAATCTACAATCTAAAAAGTGGGTAGGTATGGAATGTGAAGCGGTCGGTCAGAGTCGCGATATAAAAGAATGAGTGCAAATGTGAACCCATGAGTCTAAAAACCCACGCAGTTAGACATTTTCATAAAAATGACTAAGTAACCAGAAAGAGAAAGTAGAGGGAAAAAAGAAACGGGAATTTGGTTAGGTATAGAAGAGGGAAAAGAAGCGCTAATATATTCAAATATATAATAGATTTTTCATTTCCTGACAAGATCTTTTCTGTATGTTTCTGGAGAAGTTGTATACTTATTGCATATGCTTGGAAAGAAGTTTGAAGGTGGCAGGCACAGGAAACAACAACTAGGAATTGGAAATTTCTTGAACCCGCCAACCCGATGATCCACGAAAGAGATTCCAAGAAATGGCCTAGTGTGGAAAGTGGTCGGACGAGCTTCAAAATAGGGTGATAAGGGTTCCCGAGGAGACGTGAGGCCCCAACGGTCAAATTGTATGTATCAGAACATTTGAGTGCAAAATGTGTAACACGGAAGAGGGGATGATGTGGGAGTCCGAAAGTAAATTTTCATATCGCAGAAGCTGAAGTGTTTTTTGCAGGTCACGGAACAATGGAAGTGCAATTTAGAGACCGCCTGGGTAGGAACCCGCAATCAAAAAAGTGGCTAGGTATGGAAAGGGGAAACGCTCGGTCGAAATCGCGATATAAAAGCATGAATAAAAATGTGAACCCATGAATCCTCCAACCCGCACAACAAGACATTTTCGGAAAAAAAGACTAAGTAACCATAAAGAGAAACTACAAGGGAAAAATAAAGGAGAATTTGGTAATTTGGTTAAGAATAGAAGAGGGAAAGGAAGGGGATAAAAGAGTGGGAAAATAGAAAAGCGGAGGGCAATTTTTGTAAGCTGGAATTGGTCTCAAACAAGCCACATTGTTGTAAAACCATCATTTTCTAGTCCAATATTTTATCCACTTACTCGTTTTCTATTGTGCTTGTACCATTAAAAAGGGTGTGAGAAAAATCTTTGTTGAAGATTAGTTTTTATTGAAACTTGTGAGAGTAATTGTGTTCTTGATACATTCTTCCATGACTTTGACATATTAACTTAAGTGTTAAACTTCTTGCATGATGGGTTGTTAGCATTACATATTAATAATTGCATGTCTAGAAACAACAATGACGATCTTGAATTTTACTATTGTAATTGATTTCATAGTCCCATTTGACTACAACCACCATAGATCAGTTTTTTTTTGTTTTTTTTCACGAACAAGAAATTTGGTAATTTCATTCATAAAGTAAAAAGTGCTCAAATAGAGGCTAGGGGATGGAAAACTAATAAAATGTTCCCTTTTGGAGTAAAGGAATCAAGGAAGCGAAAGGAAAATAAGAAATCATTTTCTTAGCAAGGCTCAAATGAAAACAAAATTTCTAGAGTGGGGTCTCGACTGTCGCATCGTGATTTAGTCTTGCTATGTTCTATCTGCATTATGAATAGAATTGAATGTTGGTTTCAAACTGTCTAAACTTCATTTTTGTTTCCATTGAATCCCGATGGGATCGACACAATTCATTGTCATATAATTGTTAAATGCTCCATATTAGATCAAATTACTTGAGCCAATACAATATTCAAGAACTACGAGACTATCGAACCATGCTAATGAGAAGAGGTGTTAAATTCGTAAAGAAGCAGCGACCAAGATTCCAAGGAAATTTTTTTAATAGTAAATCCATAAAAAAAAAATATTGGCCAGTGTATATCTATCCATAGAAATTGGACTGAGTTCTTTGCACCAAAACATTGAACATATTTGTCATAAACACAGGTACATNAGTGGGACAACATGTAGGAGCCATAGAGATGCTCTTCAACATGCATACAAAACTCATTACCATGTTTTTTTTTTAGGAAGTCCTTGCAGTCTTCTCCTCAGAAGGTCAATGTTCGTTGTCGCAATCTCAATATCTTGCGGAAGACCTGAGGCGACAAAGAAACATGAGAGTGGTTCCGCAATGGAATAATTCCTTGGCTTGAAGTAGGTGAACAACACTCCTGCTCCTGATGTTGGCGACCTGGAGACATTGCAAGGCACCACTGAATTGTACAAATAATAGGGAAAAGGCCCCGGAGAGAAGAGTTTCCAATCTGCGGTCACCACTGCGAAGAGCACAACATACCGCAACATTGCTCCAACAAAGCACCCCAGCAAGAAAGAAACCCAGAAATTTTCAAGCGCGGGAGGACATAAGAACCCATCATCACGGTAAAATTGATAGTTCTCACAAGCTTCCCATGAGGAAGAAGATGAAAAACATTGTAGGGCAATTGGAAGAGCCTGAAACCGAAAGTTAGGACACACCAAGAGACCACCTCCTCACAGTTGAAGACTTCAGGGACATAGCTTGCATGGGCAATTCGAGAGGTCAAATTAATTTGTTCTGGGTGGAAGGGGACCAAGAGACCCCTCCTTACAGGAAAAGACTTCAGGGACACAAGCTGCACGAGCAATTCCAGAGGCCCAAATTAGTCCATTATGGGCGGAAGGAGATGAGTAGTAGGAATATGCCTTGCACCAGTGGGAGTTCTGGTCCTCATCCCTTAAGATGTTAATTTTATATCCAGAGAACAAGAGAGTGGTCCCACAATTGAATAATTGTTTGGCTTGAAATATATCTCTGGGAGCATCAAGATACCATTTCCTTACAGTGAAAGACTTTCACCCATAATGGACTAATTTGGACCTTTGTAATTCCTACTCTCAAGCTGCAAAATGGCTATTGCGTTCAACATCGGTTTCTTTTCTGAAACCCCTTCTTTTGGTCTTATCAAGGCCGCCATCACCGAGTTGGGAAGTGCCCCCCCATTATGGTTGATTCAATTTGGGTGTAGGAGTGGGAACAACGTCTGCATTTCCATCATCCATTGTCGTATCATTGTCCATAAGATCATCTTCTTCCATCTTGAAATCAACTGCGTCAACCTCTGCGGAAGCCATCAACGCAGGCGGGCGGGCTGTCTAAGCAGGCAAAGTTGCCTTGGAATTATTTGGCTTGAAATATATATCTTGGTGCACCAAGGGACCATCTCCATTTTTTCTCCTGGGCGGAGGTAGATGAGTAGTAATAATATGCCCTGGAGTGATGGAACTTCTGGTCATCAGGCCCGAAGTTGTTTATTGTATCTGGATAGAACTGTTGTCGAATTGCTGCCATAAGTTAACGAGAATTTTCGTTTCCTCCATATGATGTTTGAAATAAACATTCGGAATGGATAATATAACCCTCCTCAAATCTTTATTTAATGTGTATCAATGGAATATCTCCTCGATCCTTTTGTTGATCAATGACAATCTCCACGATTCGTGCATAATGAGTTGTTACCATTAAAGCTTACTAATTGCATATTTAGAAAAAAGTGTCAAGGTGGCGGTGACGATGAAGAGAGATTAAGGATTAGAGATTTCATGAAGGTGCCAACCAGACGACGCGCGAAAGAGATTGCATGATGCTCAAAATGAACACTTGGAAAGGATAACAAAACCCTCCACAAATTTTGGTTTAATTCGTATTAATGACAAATATGCTCCAGCCTTTCAGACATTAATGACAATATTAATGGTTCCTACATGATGAGCTATTAGCATTAAATCTTAATAATTGCATATCTAGAAACAAGTGCGAAGGTGGCGGGGATGGCGAAAAGTGATTAAGCATTGCACATTTCATCGACCTGCCAACCCACGAAAGAGATTCCAAGAAATGGCCAAGTATGGAAAGAGGTCGGTCGGGCTTCAAAATAGGGTCACAAGTTATACTCAGGAAATGTGAGGGGTCGATGGTCAAATTGTATGTCTCCGAACTTTTGACTGCAAAATGTGTAACACGGAACAGGGAACAATGACGGATTTCGGCGGTCAATTTGTATATCGTGGAATTTCAGGTGTTGTTTGTAGGTAGTGGAACAATGGAAGCGTGATGTTGAGCAAGCCTGGCCAGGAACTGATGATGGAAATAGTGGCCAAGTATGCATTAATGGGTAAGCAGTTGCTCAGACTCATGATATAAAAGCATGAGACATATTCAGAACAGGGAATATTGACAGGCTTGAAAACAAGGCCACAAGTTCTACTCAAGAGACGTGAGGGCCCGATGGTCAAATTGTATGTATCCCAACTTTTGATTGTAAAATGTGTACCACAGAACAGGGTACAATGACGAACTTCGACGGTCAATTTGTATATTGTGGAACTTCGGGTGTTGTATATAAAATCATGAGACATTTAGAAAAACAAGACATTTGAAAAAATGACCAAGTAACCAGAAAGGGATAGTAAATGAGAAAACGAAAGGGGAATTTGGTTGTTAATTTGTAGATCGGGGAAGTCTAGGTGTTGTTTGCAGGCGACAAAACAATGGAAACGCAATGTTGAGCCCGCCTACCGGGGAACCTGCGATCCAAAAATCTTGTTGAATATGAAACGGGGAAGTGGTTGGCCGGACTCGTGATATAAAAGTATCAGTGGAAATATGAAGACGTAAATCCACCAACCCCCACACCTAGACATTTCCCAAAAAATGACTAAGTAACCAGAAAGGGAAAGCAGAGGGAAAAAAGAAAGGGGATGGAAATTTTCGGAAGCGGGAATTGGTGTAAGAAATCCCCATTGATGGTCTTAACAGTAACTATGAAGTGCATTAAATAAGTGAACAGGCTCTTCAATCAAGGAATAGATAAAGAGAGCCATGCTTATAGTTTCCAGGATGTGTTTGCATAAGAGAAGCATCGAAAAGCCACAAGAAAATCAATTTTGGGATGTTTAAGTAAAATTATTGTACTGTCAACTTCACCATAAGTATAACAACGAGGAATTTGAATTTTAAGATGAATTTTAATTTCAATTTTCTGTGGTTGATATGATAGTTCCATTGGAATTCACATAGTATATATCCTTTTATTTCAAAATATTCCTGGAGATGGATTTTTCTAAGTTCATCGATCAAGGAAAAGTGTTAAAACGAGCTACATACTACATTTGTGTCAGAGAGATTATATTAAAAGGCAAAGCAGGTCTTGTATATTCTTTAAGATCATAGAAAAACCACCAAGATCCCGAATGTATCATTAATTTTCCAGAATGAAGCATACAACCAAGAGCCAAGTAAACACCAGATGTATTGAAAGTAGAGGCACAAGGCAATGCATGAACACAGAAGGTGCCAAGTGAGATCCCAGAAGGTTCCATAGAGAAGTACACATCTACCTATGCATCAAAAAAATTGATATATAAAAAAACCACACGTGGCATTTATTTTCTCTTACATCTAGTATATGTTCCCATGAGAAAATAACCAGGGCCATGAGATATGAACAAAATTCTGCCAAACACAAGACAACACAAAACTAGCAGAGCTTCACTATTGTATCTCAGTTATAACCAAACCCCCAAATGGGGAACAAGAAACTTGTCGATTACTATTTTACCATGAATCAAGATCATTATGGACATTTTCTTCTAATAGTGCCATGTTCTATCACTACCAGTTTTAACAATGCCAAATTTCCAATATTATTGGAAATGCCTGATGGCTCCACCTAGAGGAGCAAGCCATTTCGACAGTTCAAAGGATGGGCCTAAGTTATTCACAGTTGGATACTTTGTATGGGGTTTTTCCTCATGCTTCCCATTTCTGGTCCGAACAATCTTATGCACTTGTACATCAACAATAAATGCACCTTCTTATATGAATTACAATGCCCGAACTCCCCAATCTCTATAGGGAGTTATGAAGATCTCAAGCTCATGCTTCAATCCATGTTAAGCCTTTTTTTTTCAATTAGGGCATCGAGAAAATGCAGATATCATACCATAAATGTATAGTTGGAGATCATCTTCTTTTTTATTTGGGTACCCAAAAAATGCAGAAATCTTTCCATGGCTATATAGTTGGAAAACATTTTTCTAATTTGGGCACCCAAAAAAGTGCAGACACCTCCAACAAATCTACAGCTAGCCACCATTTTGTTTTCATTTGGACACCCCAACAAATATGCAAAATTCTTACTGGAAGATGCAAAAAAACATCAAAATAACAACAACGATTTGATTTGTAGTTAGATTCTCCTTGTTTTTCAAGTGCACAAAAAGAGACAAAATATCTGGAAATAAAATTTTACAGCCATAGATGTAAACTCTGAAGAACTCAAGTTCGACAAACATTCATTTGGGTATTGAAGAAAAATTACAGACACACATGAGATTTTTTCATTTCTGGCCAAAGCTTCATATGAGTTCTTTTTATTTTTTTTTCCTAGCCGATATGCAGTATTGCATTGTCCTCATTTAAGGTAAATTTGCTATGTATCTGAAATTCGCACATCATGTAGACATTGTTTGCATTTTTCTGTCGGTATACTTCATATGGCAATTATGCTAACCCAGGAAGCACATATTGTAACAGAGGTTGTCTAATTGAACAATGTATGATTGTGTTGCCCATGATTCGGATGACATCATTGAGGCAATGTCTATATATGTATGGGCATTTTTTACTGCATCGCAGACAATCAATTGTATCATCATTTATGAAAGAAGAGGCAGAAGCGGGAGAGTTGAATTTGGCACATACAGGCTCGAAGGGGGTAGAGTATGCATTCACTGCAACCAAAACACCCTCAACCTGTGCACATGAGAATAGCAGTTAATATATTGAACAATATAATATACAACTGCACAACAAAAAAAGAAAAACTGCAGAAAATTGGTGAAGGCAATTTGTATGAGAAAAGTGAGGATGAAATTGTAGATGTATACGCACAATAGTTGTAGAGCTAGTTAGTTTCTTGAGATCTTATACTATGTCTGTTCACAATTCTGCTACAAATGTTGCTTGGGTTGTGCGAAAGATCCCTTCTTTAACATCTCTTTTCTTTGTTATATTTTTGAAGAGCATAAGTGGAAATTTCCCTTTATGCAATTATTGTTCCATTGAGGAAAACAAATTTGAATAGGTGTCGAACAATTGCAACTGCAACATGGAACAGTGCAATAGTTGTGTAACATAACTGAGATACATGGACATGTGAAAGTAAAGGACAAAACTGGATATGGAGAATGGTAGCATTGCCTTGTCATTGTCTGACTATCCATATTTTATATGGAGAATGTGTTGCAAGCCAATTTTTCTCACGAGTGTGACAACTACACCAATGGTTCTGATTGGGTAAGTGTCATTGCTCTGTGCAAGTTGGTTGATTGTTGTGTCCGGGATAAAACGATATTCTGAACAAATAGCGGGAAATTTTTCCACAATACTTGTTTCGTTGAGCGATATAATCCGATCACAATCACCATGGTCACATACACTTTTGGGAAATATATTAAAATTTGTAATGGATATCCCATTACCTGGCAATATCTTTTATGCATGTTTCTGGACAAGTTGTGTGGGAATGGTCAGTGTGACTGTCATTAGGTCTTCGTTGTTTGTCATGTCAGCATGCATAATGGATCTAGTTTTGTATTCCTTGTCCAAGTAGGTGCTATAGACGACCATTATGTCCCCGACGAACACTTGTCCAATTCGGCGGATGTTCAAGCCCTCTATTGATAGTATTTTGGGTGTTATAAGTTTAGAACTAGTGACATTTTTTGGAAAGGAAAAGTAATGTGAATGATAGTCTGCATTGTTTTTTTGTTTTCTTTTTTCCTGGTGTAAATGTACAAGTAGATGCACAACTTGGATGAAGTATGGAGCTAGAGTTTTGCAGCCAAACCTCTTAGTCTGCAGAACTTGCACTATGTTCGTCGTCTCACTTGTCCTCGTTGATACTTCTTGTGAACTGCAAAGTATGTTTTGCAGATAACATCAACATATTTATCATGGAATAGATGAATAAATACTTGAGTATATTTGTTTGGTAAACATATAAGGAACACAATGTATGAATATTTACCTTTGGCCTTGTCAGTCTGTTGATGTTTGCGATGATTGACTGCTCATGGCCATGTCACTAGTCCAACTTTTTATGATGCAAGCATGTGTAGATGAACATCAGAAGGACTAAATAATCATATGCATTGTATATTGTCCATAATTGTTTTGAATGTCACATACAGGGTTGAAGGAGATGGAATACAAAATAGGGTGTCAAGGGATACTCAGGAAACATGAAGACCCGACGGTCAAATTGTATGCCTCGGATTTTTTGACTGCAAAAATGTGTAACAGGGAATAGGGCATGATGGTGGGGTACGACGGCCAATCTGTATATCGCGGAACCTTCGAAGCTAGAGGCACAATATTGAACCCGCCAGTTAGGGAACCCGCGATCAAAAAAGTGGCTAAGTATGGAATGAGGAAACTGTCGGTCGGATTCGTGATATAGAAGCATGAGATAAATGTGAACCTGTGAGTCTGCCAACCCGCGCACCTAGACATTTTCAAAAATACAACTAAGAAAAGAAACCAGAAAGAGAAAGTAGATGAGAAAAATGAAGGGGAATTTGATTAAGTATAGAAGAGGAAAAAAAAATAGATAATAGAAAGTGGGAAAATTAGAAATGGGGAGGGCAATGTTTGGAAGCGGGAAATCTCAACAAAGACCCATTGTTGCCAAATCATCATTTTCTAGTCCAATATTATATGCACCCACATGTTTTGTGTGTTTGATTTACTAGCATAGTTGGTATACCTTTTCGAAGATTGTACTTCAACCCCCTCTGCTATGGCATATAAGAATTCATCTTCGTATCCAACTAATTTGTTTCTTTCAATGTAGCAACGTCGAACATACAATGGACATGAAGGTAAGTCAGTATGCAGAAAGACATGTAAAATAAAGAAATATAGTTCTATTTATTTCAATACAGAGAATACAATTCACACGAGGATAAGTTACTATGTAGAAAGATACGCAGTATCTACATACAATAAATTAGGTGCAAAGCAGTAGAACAATTAGAACAAATATACAGACAATAAATGAAATACTAAACACTGGAATATGAAATAAGAGTAGAAGCATGCACCTTTGTATCTCTTGTTCTACATTTGCGGCAAAGAGTCCATCGTCTTCTCCAGCTATTATGTTTGTTTAAATGTAGCAATGGAGAAAAATACAATGGACATGAAGGAAGTTGGTATGCAGGAAGACATGTAAAAAAATAAATAGAGTTCGATTTATTTCAATGTAGCACCACAAAAAATACAAAGGACATCAAGATAAGTTATTATGTAGGAAGATACGCAATATCTACATACAATAAATTAGGTGAACACATATACAGACAATAAATGAAATACAAAACAATGGAATATGAAATAAAAGTACAAGCATGTACCTTTGTATCTCCTCTTCTACACTTGCGGTAAAGACTCCTTCGTTTTCTCCAGCTATTTTGTTTGTTTCAATGTGGGAACGCACAAAATACAATGAACATGAATGGAAGTTGGTATGCAAGGGAGAACAAGTAATATGTACATACAATAAATGAGAATCAAGGAATAGAATAAAAGATAGTTATAAACATGAACCATTTATTTTCTTCATCCATGGTTGTAATTATATAGAGTTTTTCCTGCCCAAAATATATTACAATCCAGAAAATATTAAGAAACTGCATGGTCATAGCTGAATGATTTTGGTTTTGTGAAACAAAGTATCCAGTTATGCTTTGAGACATGGAAATATAATTTTGCAGTATCTTTGATGTACATTTCATATTTCAAGTACAAGACAAATTGTATCATGGTCAGACCAGTCTGTGTATAGGATAAAGAGGTTGTATTGTGATATGGGCACATTTCACCATATATGGTTAATAAGTGTGTTTTTCACATGTTTTATGTTAACAAAAATGCATCGGACATTGTAATTGCACATGTAGTTGTCCAATTATTTGTTATGCCACTATTTTGTATCATGTCAACACTGAAGTATCCTAGAATGATCATGGTTTTGTCCAAATGTAAATGGTGTGATTCATTTGAGAACACATTCATTATGCTAGCAATGTTGCATGCCAAGCAACATAGAAACTGAATATTGCAATTTGCAATCCACGAAACACCACTCTTGCTAGCATCGTCTCAGTATCCTTTTCTTCTACAAGAGAATTTTGCAAAGGCATGTAGGTATGGTCCAGGGCTAGGAAAACAAATTGGAGCAAAATTTAAGAGTAGGATAGGTGGGCATGGGATAAGCGTTAGATCTCGACTTCGCCAGACACAGAAAACAACTGAACCCGAGGTCCACTTGCGAGTGCAGGAACTGAACACCACAAAGTGAAAAAAAAATATCTCCAACTATCGGCGCAGGACCCCACCTTGCAAAGACGAAGAAAAAAAAATAGCAAGAAACAAACCAGCGAGGAAGCACGAACATACCCAACTGCAGCCCCAGGACCTCAAACTCACAAACCTGAACCAAACAACAACAAGTAGCAACCAACGAACCAACAAACCAATGAACAAGAAAAAACCACTAAACCGATAAACAACATATGTATCTCTAATGATTACCAAATTGCAGCCCAAGCACAGAAGGAACCCGAAACATATGACGAGCATGCCAGTAGAAATAATCAAACATTCTTACTTGCAAACTGCAAACAATGAACAACAAAGAATGAATAGAAATGAAATTATGGCATCGAAACTTACTCTAAAATGATGAACAACAGAAGCACGGGTTGAATTATGGGTGCAACACCTGGACCCCACAAAGTAAAAAAAAACAGCTCCAACTGCGCATGCAGGACCCCAACCCTACAAATTTGAACTAAACAAAAGAAAGCAACAAGCACCAACAGGTCCAACCACAGGTGCAGGTCCTCAACCTTGCAAAGTTGAACCAAACAACAACAATCAACAACCGACGAACCAACGAACAAGAAGCACCCACCGAACCAGTAAACAATGTATGTATCTTCAACGATGACCAAATTGCATTCCAAGAATAGAAGAAGTATGAAACATACAATGGCTATGCAACTGGCGCTGGAAAACAATATTATCCAAATTCACTGCAACATTCTATGGAAAAATGTACTCTGAGAAGCCTATTTAGGTAAACATTTAAGGTCATCAGGTTTTTTAGGGGCCTCGCGGTATGCAAACATTTAAGTTGTCAGGCATGTTTAAAGACCTTGTGCTATGTAAAAATTTAAGCTGTCAGGCCTATTCAAGAACCTCAAAAAAAGTGTCAATGCTCTAAACCTTTGGTATGTAAACATTTCAATACAAATAGAAATAATAATAAAAACATTAAAAAACAGCGTCGATGCTCAGAACTTTCGATATGTAAACATTTCAGTAAAAATGTAATAAAAATTTAAAAAGAGTGTCTAAGATCAAAACTTTGGATATCTAAACATTTACAACATTGGGAACAACAAAGCTGGAAATAAGACCTCCAATATATTCTCCAATGAGAGGATGACATATAAGGTTTTTTTTCTTATATAAAAAATAATGTCTACTTCTATAGTTCTAACAATACAGATGATGCGAAAATTTGTAGTCAAGGGACATATTAATATGAAGTCAACAAATTATCGATCGCTATAGTCCCTCTACGCCTTCGACAGGGACTAATAAGGGTTTTTTATTGGAAATATGTATTGGGAGGGGGGTTCAACAAAAAGATTTTATAAAGTGTTTATCAATATTTAGTGAAATTAGAGATATTATTTCATATCCCATGAACTCACGTGTTATGTCACATAACAAGTTCACTAAGTGAAGACCCCATGTATCAATCACCTTTAATAATATAGTTGTGCTAGATAATATATATTAATATAGTGTTTTCCTGAGAGTTGATTGACATGGAAATAACTTGGTAAGCAAAAATACGACATATGTATTAAAAGATTTGTTGAAATGAGCCCAATGGGCATAAACATATTCATTGATAAGAGTATACGGTAATCAACTTTTGGAATATAGATTTAGAGGAGTGGAAAAATTCAATTTTTGAAATTGTTACGGATAAGGCTGGCCTTCTTTATATTCAATACAAGAGATTTTACATTGCAAAAAGTTGTCGTTGTTCTTTGATCGATGGTGTTCCATGATTTTAACATGAAAAAATAATTAATTTTGGGAGGATTTGTGTTTTATAATTTCAACACTATTGATTAGGATAGTAGTTGATGGTGAATGTGAATAGGGATCATTATCCATCAACTATATAGACATTTATTATTTTCCAACCATGCAAATATCTTTAATCGTGTAACTAACCATTGAATAGTTAAATTATTGGACCCCAAAAAAATGGGCTCAATTCAAATTAAGTAATTTGATTCTCATTGTATTGGGAAAATGTGGTAAAAATAGCAAATTCCAATTGTAAAATGGAATGTACATAAAATTGTCAAGTATGTTTTTTGCTTTAAAAACAAAAAACAACTACTTAATATTTTTATTTTTTATAAAAGAAAAAATGATGAATAATACAAGTATTTTTTATTTTTATTTGTCCCAAGAAATTACAAGTAAATTAAAGTTGTGTGTCTTTTTAAAGTTGGTTTGCTTCTTTAACTTTGCATTTCTTAGTCTTTAAACAAAATATCTACAAGAGATTGCAAGGTGCGATAATTTTCTATACTGTGGATGTTCACCCTGCAAAGCAAGAGGATGGTCACAAGGGTCGAGGTGTACTTTTGTAGCATCAAGAAAAATTGAGGGTTCCCATGAAGTCTACAAGTCTCATGTTCATTTGATGCATTACCTATAGAAATATAGTGGGGAAGTTGGGTATTTATGGTATCATCCTTGTCTAGGTTTACGAGTTGGTGGTTCTTGACAAAGTTTTTTGACTCCTTGTCTAGGTTTACGAGTTGGTGGTTCTTGACAAAGTTTTTTGACTCAATGGAAGAATTGAGGCCAAGGAAAAACAATTAAAGAGACTTGAAAAATAGTAATGAAGGTGGATATTGAGAAATTTAATGTTTTCAACTTTAGGTGGATATAAGTGACGTGGAATAGATCAATATTGATATGAGAGCATGATTTCCAATTTGTCTTGCCCTTGCATAGTTTGTGATTCTTAATGTCTTTGAAGCCCCATTGAAAAAGGAAATGTGGGAGAAGCTAAATGCTTTGTATTCTTTCAAGTCATTGGTCAATAGAAATGTTTCCACACAAAATATGAAGGAAGGAGTAAAGTTTTCCAAGAATTTAAATAAGTTTAATATATTCATGAAATAATTAGCTGCCACTGGAGATCACTAGAGTTCAAAGGATCAATGTATTTCTCTCCTCATTAGTAATCCAAATTCATGGGAGAACTTGGTAATAGATATCAAATAATCTTGTGGGGATAATCCCAAGTTTTATACCAATGTGGGACAATTATTGAATGAGGAAACAAGGTGACTATCAATAGGAGTGTCTTTAGATTCAAAGGAATTATTTACAAGAGGCCACTCTAGGTAAAGGAAATACAATGGATTGCATGGTAGATCCAAGTCCAAAGGTAGATCAACTAATAGGAAGAGAAAATATTAAGTGGTGTGTTGGAAATGCAACCAAAAGGGTCTTATAAAGAAGTATTTCCCTCTCTACAAGGGAAATAAAAAAGATAATGTTGTTTTTGTGGTCTCTACTAGTAAAGAGAATGATGAAAAATGGGCATGTATTTTACTAGACCTTGTTTATATGATCAAGCCTATAGTGAAGCATGGATTATTAATTGTGAGGCATCATTCCATATAATTCCACATAGGAAGTGGCTTGATTCCTATGAAGAGTTAAATGGAGGGAGGATCCTCTTAGGACATAGTAGGTAGACGATCTATTCCAATAAGATATGGATATGGAATAATCATGTAATTGCTTAATGCAAGACTTAGTAACTAGGTTGAAGAGGAATCTTCTTTCAGTAATCCAATGCGTTGATGCAATTTTCACAAGGAATATGCACAATCTTGTGAGAGGTGCATTGGTATTATATAAGGGCATCATGGTTGGTACTCTATATAGACTGGATGTTACTACTCATGTTGAATTTAATAGTAATGTTGCAACAAATGAGAAGAGTCAAACCACCAAGGAAACATCTAAAGGAGATAAAAGATGCATGATTTGGCATAGAGGATGAGCCACTTGAATGAACAAAGTCTACAAGACTTGCACTCCAAGGGATTGGTTAAAGGTATGAATTTTAATTATGATTCCTTTGAGTTTTATGAATAATGTGTGTTTGGGTAAACATGCAAGGTTCAAGTCTTCATTAGGCTCTCACAGAACTAGAGAGATAATACACTCAATGCATTCAGACATACATGGTCTTATGAATGAGGCCTCTATTGGTGGTACTCGATGCTTTTCCACTTTTATAGATGATTTTAGGATAATGACATGCATTATATTTTTGAAGAATAAAAGTGAGATCTATAATCCCTCAAGAATGTTGTTGCTATGGTGGAAATGAAAACTAGTAGAAAGGTGAAATTTGTAAGATGTGACAATAGTGGGGAATAATACTCAAAAGAGTTTGATGCACTCTATTAAATGCATATGATTGCAAGGTAGAAAACTACGCCATATTCTCCATGACAAAGTGGAGTGGAGAAGAAGATGAATTGAACTAGGAAACCAAGGTAAATGATATATGATGTAAAATTTAGTAGAGGTTTTTTGGCTAAAGCAATTGCAACAAACTTGTTACTTGGTCAATGTTTCGCCTAGTTTATCCTTGGGTGATGAACTGGAGGAATCTTTGAGTGGGAAAAAAACATGTGTTTTTCACTTAAGAGTCTTTGGTTGTGAGGCTTATATGCATGTACCTAAGAAAAACAAGAAAACGTTGGATGAACAAACCAAAAAGTGTATTTTCATTGAATATGAAAGGGTTGTTGGAGTTGAGGGATACAATTTATGGCTTTTGAGATGAGCATGGGATTATTTATAGTCAATATGTCATCCTCAAAGAAGACAAACCTTGAGATATTGAACAACAAAAGGAGAAACCTAATGAAAGGGTTGTGCTACAAAGAGTGGTGGAGAAATAAATTCCATCACTAAGGGAGCATAATCAAGTTGAGTAACACTTATATTTTTTTAGCATAGGTAACAATGACACTAAACAAAGAGAACTTGACACACTATCAAGCCAAGAGCTCACAATATGAGATGCAATCCCATTTTACCAACTAGACTCTAGTTTAGCTCCTATAAAGGATAGAGTTGCATTGAAGGAACCCATAATGAAAAACATGATCATACTAGTGGAGGAGAACATAGGAGATTTAGCTAGAATAACTCAATAGCCTAATAGAATATCCTTGTTGTTTATACAAGTTCTTTCAAGATGAAGACAATGATAATGATTACAAATTAGTATGGAAACTTGTGATTGATTGTGCTGCTATGTATGTTTGGATGGAAACTTTAAGTAATGGTTTGAGTTCATGATATTGAACTAGTATAACTTAGATATAATATCTTGGGCATATACTAACACTTCAAGGATTTTCTCACAGTTCACTAAAAAAGTAACCATTTCCATTTCACATTCAAATTAAAAAAATAGCATTCCTCTAATTCCCAACAAGCATATGAGTATATCCCAAGACTCATAGGCTAATATAGGTGAAGGAATTTGATTTGAAAATGGATCTAGACTTAAGAGTGGATAAGAATCAGTACATGCACAACAAATTGACAATCAGAATGAATTATGTAAGCCACGTAAAACAATGCAAGTTTACATGGAATAAGACAAATAAAGATATAACTAAAAATTTAAATAAAATAATTAAAATGACAAGGAGAGAAGACTAAGGAATAGAAACTGAAAAGACATGGTTGTTGGTCTTACCTTACCCCCTAGCTCTCCCTATTTATTCACTCTCGCTCATACTCAAAGGGATTTTTTCCAAGGAGGAGGAGATCATTGTAAAGACTTGTAGACTTGCAGAAAGAAGAGCAATGAGCACCATTTGAACTGTTTTCCCAATTTGGGTTCCAGGGTAAAATAATCATGTCTCATTGAGTCATTTTATTACTGTGTGTTGCGGTTAAATTCTCCATTGTGTTTTATGGTATCTCGCTGGTTATTTTTAATGTCTATCCATATCTCATTTGAATGTATAAGGACTTGATTATTGCACCTATTTTTTTATTAGTGTGTGAGAGTTATTAAGACAAAGAATATTGGTTTTAGTAGTGTACCTATTTCAAAACAAAGCTAATGTCCAACGTTGAGTGATTTGGGCAACGGGAAATCCATGGCCATCCTTTCAGAGCTGTTAGAAAACTTTCCAAAAATAATTTTCTCTCTCCTGGGAGTCTCTCTCTCCCTCTGGGAGAATTATTAATGTATGGTTATTGAATTGAAGTTCCCATACATTTTTCATCTCTTGTTGGGTGTGTAATCCATTTCCTTGGCATTTAATTGTTGTTGGACGCTTTTACACTTTTCTCCACATTTTTTAAATCTTGTTGGGAAAAATCCTTTATTTTGGGGTGAATTCCTTTGTTGTTGGACATCCATTTGAGTGTTGCGATGAATTCTTTTGTCCTAGGGAGAATTCATTTGTTGTTGGGCATCCATTTGAGTGTTGTAGTTAATTCCTTTGTTGTTGGGACAAATTCCTTTGTTATTGGGTGTCTATTTGTTTGTTGGGGCGAATTTATTTGTAGCTAGGAATTTTTCATCCCTTCGGGAGTTTAGAATTATTTTTTGGGACATACCTTTGGTGCTAGGCGTTCATAGGACCACCCAAGAGCTCTACTTGGTATCCATTATCACTACTCAATGCTCTTGTTTTCCATAAAATTGATTCAGAATTGTAGCCAGAGGAGAGACCCCATACGTTTCAATTGTTGGTGGATGTGTGAAATACCTAACCCAAATTATCTGAGAAACACCTAAACATTCCACACCCTAGGCACCAAGGAATGTTCCTTTGGTTAGTTACTTTTCTCCCACTCCCATACTCATTTACTCATGGTATGAACTTCACTTGGGAATACACCCTCATTTGGATCATTGCCTCTATTTCCCATACATATCACAACGGAATTGGGCATTAGTATCTATACTAGCAATATAGTAACATTTCTATGCAAGAGAGTTGTCTATCTGAAACATAATTTTAATGGCTTCACTAAAGGAATGACAAATGAAGGTGTAATCCATTGGTGTATGGAGGTGCCTAGGTATATTCATTAATTAAAAGAGAATAAATTGTGAAATGCATTGAGCACTGCAGCCAACTCAGTGAACTAAGTGGTATAGTGAGTGTAGACTATAAAAAGTGCTACGTGATAGTGACACAATGACAACATGTGTAGAGATTATATGTCCATTGGCCTGAATTTTTATTGTCTTCACTAGATAATTGATGAAGTGTAGGGCAAAGGACTAAGGCTTGGTAGCCTCTAGGAGAAAGAGAACTCTATGTCAAGTGTAGATACAAGACTAAGATAGAAAAAAGAAAGGTAATTCCACACAAGTATCCTTGTTCGTGAAGTGAGTGGGTTATGATACCCTCAATTATGGATTAGAATTCAACAAATAAGAGTGACAAACAAAATCCAACGAACTAATTTCCAAAGCAAGTTTAATTTGTTGTCATCCAATGAAAACTGTGATAAGGAAAGAGAAAGGACACCCACTAGGTTGTGTACAATTGTGCAACCTATGTGGAGTCTTCTGAAAGTGAGGATGCCAGTGTCGATTGACACCCAACTTATAGTGAAAATTACACGATTGTCGATAGCATGGGAAGACCCACTACCCTTGTTCACGGATAAGACTTGGGAAAAATCATTAGCAGAAAAGATGAACGACAAATATGGCACACACAGAGGAGCACGCAGATTATACATCGTGAGCATCAACGATGATTCTATCAAGTTTGTGATGCGGGTGATGGCTTGCAAGTTACTCAAGAAATGTCATAGAGATTAGGTGTCAGCAGGATTAATAGAAACAACAAAAACGTTCACAGTAGGAGTGTTGATGATCTGCATGACATTTTTTTGGTGAACCAATTTTTAACATATTGCAGGGAAGCGCAGGATAAATATACCAAGTTTCACTATGGTTGTTTATTGATTTTGATTTCATTAGTCGCTTAGAGGGAGCCGAACGAAACCCAGTTCCTAGAAGGTACGCAACAATTGTATCTAGCAGGGAAGTATGTTTCTTTGTGGCAGACCGCACACAAGAACAAACAAATGGACAACAATATCACGTTCTACATTTATAAGGAGACAATATGACAATGTATTGAGGACACCTCGCGTATACTACCTCATACAATTGAAGGATACAAAGAAGTTATGAAATTTAAAGTAGGGAAACGCCACATGTACATCCAAGCAAAGAGAGATCTGGATCAGCAATGGTTTCCGACTAAATACAGGTTGAAAGAACAAGATGTCAGCCAAATTGTAAACAACTGGGAATCAAAGTGAAAAATCCCAGTGCCAGAAACAACATAGAAGGAAACGCAACACCAAGAGAAGGATCAAGAAGAAGAAGAATAACAAGGGAATGGTACAAGAGACACTCAAACAGAACCACCCACTAGAGAGAAGAGAAAAGAGCACCCTAAGGAGCACTCAACACATAAACACAAGAAGAGGAAAAGCCTCAAAGGAAGTAGTTATCCATGCCTTAACTAAATATGAATTGGAGAATATTGGAGATCAGGTGAAAGAATTCACCGAAGAATCATTTTAGTGAGCTACGCAGAAACATGAGGAAATGCACATGAATGTGTAGGCGCAGATAGCTACATTGGGTCAGATTTTGGAATCGACCAGGATAGTGTCGGTCTGAATGAAAGAAGAATAAAAGGCAAAGAGCATAGTAAAGACAACATAGTCATGAATCACAACATCTCAACCATCATCAGCAATAGCAGAGAATTGGATCATGAATATATCAACAGAGGCTAAAGATTTCCCCACGACAGAAATGCAGGAGTGTGCACAAGCATTAAGTCATATTGACTTAGTGTTGTCATAGTTACCATTGAACATGCTACATAGCTTGCAGACAAGTGTCACACAAGAGATCCAATTGCATGTGTAATCAAATGCTATGGAATTGGTCAAAGCGACTACACACAATGATGCACTACACACATAATACAACAAACTCATGCTAGAATAGGACGAGGTCGCATTGAGAATAGAAATATTGCAACAAGAAGTGTAGGAGGTATATAGAAATATTCCAGCGGTACAAATAGAAGAAGGTACTCCTTTGGATGAGTAAATGATAAAGATAAGTGAATCCATTTAGGGATTTTGTGCAAAGATAGTTGATTTGGAAGCTCACACAACACTGAGTACCCCACCAAAAGAAAGGGAGCAGTGGGAGAAGATATCCATGACCATCGTGGAGAGTATTAGGAGTTTGGATGAAGAATGGGAAAATTTATATGAAGAAAGTACACAACTATGGTCCCATTTGATGGAGTATGCAGAGTTACAATAAATAGAACATAGGTTACAGGCTTTGCAGGAGAAGGTATAGAAGTTCAAACAAATAATACACACTCTTCCAACAACAAAATGACTCGTGGTCAACCAAATAAGAGTTGAACAACATACTCTTGTAGAGAAGATTGAGTCGTTGCAGGAGGAAGAATTTTCGGTGACAGAAGAACTTGCGGCTGCACAAGGCATAGTAAAGAAAGAAGTGAAAGACAACACAGAGAAACTAAAGACCCCCATTATTGCACAATCATCATAGAGGATTTTGGAGAAATAAGCACATGCAAGAGATAATTTTGCAACCACAAAGGAAATATTTTAGAAGTTCATTGCGACGTGATAGGAAGCACAATGGAAGGACTGAGTGGCTTGGGACGAGCCATAGGTGAGTGTTGGGGGCCTGTTCGGAAAGGATTTTGGGACCAGTTTTGGGAAATGTGTAGAGTGCACAAAAGAAGGAAAGACAGATGACACACTTTCAAGGATCAGTGCACACAAAGGAAGGAAGCTCGTTGGAATCTGTTAGGCATTTTGGGTCCATTGATATGGGCTAATCCCTATTGTAATTGTATAAATATGTAAAGGTTTTGGGGTAGATAGAGGGTAATGTATAAAATGGATGAAGAACGAAGTAGGAAAGTATGTAAGTAGTGAAGAGAGGCAGAGAGAGATAGAGGGATAGGAGAACACCAAGGGCATAATGCACATATTTTGTAATGGATGTTCTTAATAATATAATAAGAAGTCATTCGTTGTGGACATAGCCCAGCTTGGGTGAACAACGTTAAATCACGTTAAATCATGGTGTCTATGTGTTATGATGTGATTATTCTATTTATTGCGCATATGATATATGTTTTGTTACTGTGAATATGCTACATATTTTTATTATCTTTCTGCGCACCTGATATAAGGTATAATGAAAAAATGTTAAGTAGAATAGTTATAAGGACTGCCTCCCATACATTCATCTATGCGGAAACTTGGCTCTTGCAGTCCCCATAGATACCTTGTGTGAGACTTCACCTACTTGATGGTGATGTTGAAAGGGACAGTATCTAAGGTTTTTGTTGGTGAATTCATGTTGAACCATGGGTCTTCCCACTACGTGCCAACAAGTGAATTTGGTCGATACAACAAATTTATCTTTTTGAAAACAAAGTATGGCATGGCATTTGAAGAAGTGCATGATTCCATCAAACAATTGTGTACATTGAAATTGAAATTTTCAAATTTTAAGAGGAAAGGTGGAGTCTAAGATTTAGTATGTGTCCCCATGCTTCTTGCATTAATAGTGGATTTTACTAAATTTTTATCCTCTTTTTTAGGTTCAATATCTTTGGGACTAGTGTCTACAATTGTTGTTGTCTTCTGTTTAGAGGGAAGGGACTTGAAAGTGTTGACAATCAAATATCTCTATTGTGGAAGAGTGAAAATATAATATAATGAAATATGTTCCTTGGTATTCTTCATATCCTTTATGACATTGTAATCCATTGAATGTAGTATTGGATGCCTAGTATTTTTGACTGGTTGGAAAATGCTTTGGGTAGATTTGATTTGAAAATAATTGATCTATTTCTGAGTTGTAACAGGAGGAGTGATTTTCCTAGGAGAAGAAACGGATTTAGCAGGAATACAGGTGTCTGATATAGACCCCTTACTTCTTAGATTGTAATATTTTGTAAAAATATTAGTGGATTGTGTATCCCCTAGTTATGTTTCCTCAATTTCCTCATCGTAAGAGTCTAAAGAGCAATACCACATAAATAGAAAAAATTCATTAGTATTATCCCCTTCTCTGGTTGCTTCCTTGGTTGTTTTTTCATGGGGTTGGTTATTAGCAATGGATTGTTTCTCCAACAATTGATTGATGGACAGAGTCATAGATTTTATCCATTGATGATAGTTTTTCTTAGAGTGGTTGGTTTGATGGTGTAATACCCCTAGGTTGAACCCCAATTGTAAATGTAAATGTAAATGTACATATAGTCTAGTGAGACAAGATATTTTGGGCCAAAGTGCCTCTGTATATATGTTTTGAGGCCAGAGTGCCTGTGTGGTTATTAGGCTGGAGATCCAGATGATAAAATTCCAATGAGCCTATCTTTGTAATAATTAATCAGACTCAGATATCAATAAAATGCATTATCGATGAAGACCAACCAAACAAAAAGAGTATGGGGGGATAATATTCTAAGAAGAGGGGCTAAGCCAAGGGGGCTTAAGCCCAAAGAAATATTATATTAATATTCCTAAAAGTCTAAAGTATATTTTATGGATATATCCTAAGTTCCTAATGATGAGGAATGTATCAACCAAGTGGGGGGAAAGTGGGCCCAAGGTAGTTCTCAACATGACAAGTGTCAAGTTGGGAACATGCATACATAAAGTTTGGGAAATAGTCTATTTTTCCATCCTTCTCTCATTATTACCATCATTCTCTCCTACCACCCATACCTTGTTTCCATCACCATATAGGTACTTGGGATATTTTGTAGTTGTAGGTAAACCAGTGAAATTCGGTGGTTTAAGCTAAAGAAACAAGTTGTTAGGCCCGTGTGCATGTTGAAGAAGTGGTTTTCCATGCCTGTGAGAATTATCTCTAGGTGAGAGAGCTACTGGGAATTGTTTCCCTGGGTTCCAAGCTACAGGTACAAAGCTTTGTGACTTCATGTCTGGCCTATTGTTGAAGCCCTAGAAGGGAAGTGGGGCAGTCGAAGGACTATTGAACAGAGAAGGGGCACACTTCCTAGGGTGGGACAGACATGTGGGGAATGAGAGTTTGTAGGCTATCTTCTAGAGTTGGCACCTTAGTCTAAGCATTTTTTCTATTGATATATCTTAGCCTGGCTTATGATTCATTTTCCCTGGTGGAGTTTTAGCCCCAGCTCAGGGGTGACCTCCTGCTGAGAATTTATGAGCATCAAAGTCTATGGCTAGGAGAAAATCCTAAGGTATGCATGCATTTGGTGACTTATTTACAAACATAAGTTTCTATTATGTGTTTGTTTTAATTACTGTGTGTTTATTTTTATGTTTCTATTATGGGTTTTTCCTGTATAACTATGCATATGTATATTTGTTGTTATTCTGCATAATTATGCTTTTTTTTTCCCCGAAAAAAAAAAAGCGTAATTCCATTTCATCGGTTGAGAACAAAATTACATTCTGTATATTCACAAAAGAGTGAATTGCCTTTTCCAAAATATAGATTTTGGATCTTTTGATGAGACTGTGAGGTCTTCTTTCAAAAAAAAACTGGAAATATGCCTACTAAGATGATGAATACATCATAGAGTTTGAGAAAGCTAAAATATAGTTATGTCCTTAAGGACTAATGTGCTGAAAAATATCATTGTTTTTGTCATTAAAAACAAACAGATGCCTTCCTGTAGAAGACCAAATATAACCAAATAGTTAAAAAGTGATTTAATAGTTGCATAAAGAGAAGTTGTAGTAAGTCTATTCAATAAAGGGTCGGTGATGATACTCATGAGTCCTGCCATCCCTGAATTCCTTTATTTTCCAAGTCCCTAAGACCATTTGCAGCCCCTCTTTAGAGGCTTGGTCCACCTTCTAGTTGTTCTCCCTGTAAACATGTCGACATTCAAAAGTGTCAAGTCTGAGAAGTAACTCTCGGATAGTAGATAATAAACTAGCAAGTCTAATATTCTTGCACTGTTGAATCCCTTTAACCCAATTGATCACATTCATAGAATCTCCCAAAACTAAAAGCTTTCTGCAACCTTTTTCCACTGCAAATCCTAGGAGAAGTTTCAGGCTCATAATTTCATCATAATTGTTTGAGCCTTCCCCTAAGCCCATGATAAGTTCATAGTAGTGAGAATCAGAAAAATAAAGGAGAGCTCCCCCCCCCCCACAGATGGCATTCTGGGCTGCCCCATCAAAGAAACCCCATGGATTAGACTTATCAATCTCAATCTCAAGAGCCACTCTTTGCTTGACATCCTTGATATGATGAGGAAAGGAATTGAAGATGCCTGCAGATAAAGAGCCGGTGATTTTTGGACTGCAGGGTTTCTCCTGAAAAATTAAGGAGTTTATGTCCAACCAACACCCCTAGATAATCAAAAGTGGAAGAATTTTGTTTTTATTCTGAGTAGTTGTCCTCCACCAAGACTCCCAATCAAGACCAACTGTTTGCCCTTCCCATCTACAAGGAAACCCTACCCGTTTTGAGCATTCCTTCCAAACCTCTTTGATATAAGGACAGTTTAAGAATAAATGACAGCAGGTTTCCAAATCCATCTTGCACAACACACACCATCCTGGTCCTTGAAAGCTTCTTTTTTGAAGGTTGTCCCAGGAAGGAACCTTGTTCTCTAGTACACACCACATGAAAAGGTTCTGCATAATTATGTTAATATGAAGAGTATGCTTATTAATTTAATGGTATCATAGTTGGAAATTCTAGTGTGGCATAGCCCAACTTGGGGTTGGGGATGCTACAGACGGTAAGAATATAAATTGTTGATGCCAAACTCATCCAGGTTAATGTTAATATTTGAGGCTTCAAGTGGTTTGAGTTGGTTATTCATTTTCGTGAAAAGGTCAGAAGGGTTTGTGATGAGATGACCCTTCACCAGTATTTTTATTCAGGTCTATTGACAATGTTTATATATATCTTCTATTTAACTAGGAACACAGGTGCATTTTATCTTATCAACCAAGGCTTCCAATATTCTTGTGAGATGTCATGCATTGTATGTGCGGGATACAAAGTCTTAACTTGTAATATTTTCCTAATATGCTCCTACAAGAAGAAAATTGCATTGCGTAAAACACACAAGAACTAACTTTGAACACTTGTGATTTTAAATCTAATGCATGGCTCCTCTTAGAGTGATATCATCAGTGACTTAGTCATGTGATATCACTTCTCTTGTTATGTCATTAGACTTTCATCATGAGTGTTTTTTCATAACCTATTTCTACAACCAATCATTCTAAAGAAAATAAATTGACATAAACAATAGAACAAGATAAAGGATACAACATATAATCTATCTAGACGAGATCTCAAATATATGCTTAACTGAAAGATTAACTATAGATATTGGAGCACTGTGTATGCATGAATTGTGATTCCTACTAGCCTATGGCTCCCCTATGCATTGAAATTGAGATGATTGTACCAAACAAGTGATGTATCATTATCATAGAAACACTTCTACAGTAGATTGGTTTGGAAATTCAATTATTCCATACATATGTGACCACGGTTCATAAATGAAGTAGAACAACAACAAAGTAAAACTAGATAATTAAATAAATAAAATTTATATACATCAAAGACAAATATTTATAGATCCAAAGCTCCTATTATATAGAGTGGGATCCCTATAGAGAGTAGGGATTTGGGATCTATTACAACAACACTAGTGATTTGAATCATAACTCATGCATTCAAAAGAATAACCAGGAAGTGTGGAAGAGGTCTCGACACTCCATCTCTTTATTCTAGAAATCCAAATATTTTACATCATATATCTTAAAAACATCCCTATGTCCAGATCACCCCTTGGGGCCAAATCTTATACATCATGTAGATCTAGGTCAAGCCCAAGTTTAGAAATTAAACAACAAAGAAAATGAATGACAAATGTAAGATAACTCGCTCCTTTGCGCCATGTTTTGTCTTTTGGAAAAGGGGGTTCAATCCACCACTCATTTGGAAGCACGGGGATGGGTCAAGCTCTGTGTAACATTAAGGAATCTCTGCATAACCCTCATGCAACCAATATTTTCAACAAGGAAGTAGGAAAAAATATTCTCACTCATGCAGACTCTAACTAGCACCCACAATCCATGTTGGTGGTTATCTAGTATTAGAATAGCTCCAACAAATCTCCAAAAATGGGTTATCAGAGTAATGGTGCCCAAAAGATCCAAATCAGTCATGGTATTCACATGTGCTCAAAATCCATACTCAAAATATGCTTCATGACCAATTATCAACACTTGGAGCTTATTAGTAACCTAGGAAAGATGCCCTACACTTCACATTACATCCTTAGCACATAATTTATAATGGAAAATAAAAAATCAAAACAATTATTAACCAAATTCATAGAAAAATAACCAAAATGAAATATATAACTCCTATGAGCCAATTAATCAATAAAATAGTTAATTGATAATGAGTGGGTGTTCAAATGAGGCGGAGGTGATGAAAAATGAGAGTTAAGCTAGGCTTAAATGATGCCATATAAGAGGCCTGACATCTACCACCTCATTGAATAATTTTTTGACTAGATTAAGCACATTATCCAGGTCAGTTGGTTCTTTCTCTGGTGGTTTGATCATCAATAATGGTTTCTTACAAGCTACTTTTTTATCTTTTGTTCCTAGATTACTACCTAGAAAACATTTCCTTTTCTACGTTCTTTGTGTCCTCAAAATTTTCTACTAGAGATTTTTTACTAGATCTTTTAACAAACATGGCTATAGAGGGATGTAAGGAAGAGGTATAGTACTCTACAACCAATGCTTTAGCAGGCTCTCATGGATCCTAACTCCGACGATTGTGGCGGAGAATAACTCCTGTGGTTTTTGGTCTAATGGAAATCTTAGTCCAAAAAATGGTATCAGAGCAACAGGTCTTTAGTTTGAAACTCTCCCAACATGCATTGGGGGGTATATTCTTGGACATTGGGTTTTGTGCTTCTCGTGAGTTTTATGACATGGGTTAACCCCCTCTTGTGGATCCTACCTGTGAAAATTTTGGCAGATACTAATGCCTACGGGTTTTGGTCTAACAAAAATTGTAGTCCAACAAATGGTATCAGAGTGGCAGGTTTCGAGTTCAAAAATCTCTCGGCACGCGTTGGGGGGAGATTGTTGGACATCGAGTTCAACACTTCCCGCATGTTTGTGACATGGGTTAACCCCCTCTCATGGATTCTAACTCCAAATATTGTGGACGAGACTAATGCCTACATGTTTTGGTCTAACATAAATCATAGTCCAATATATAGTCATGAAGTGTTGGTTAAAATCTTTTATCTTTTCCTCCTTCTCTATTTTGATGGAAATTAATTTTCTAAGAAGGGTTGCATGATTTTTCTCCTCCAATTTTTTTTTAAGGATATCCCTTTCAAAAGAATCCCATCTTCTTATGGATTCAACAAGAAAATCATAATACCATGTGGATGCCTTGTTTATAAAGGTGTAGGGAAAAATCTTGTAGACTACATATTCATGTTCAACATTCATAAGTTTTACGACTAGGTAGAAATTCTTTATATCATATTAGGGGGTACATTACTTGTTAGGATCAAATCTGGGAAAAATCCTCTCTAGAAGTTTAGGTAGGCCATGTAGGAGTCCAGGAACTTTTAAAGCCCCTTGTGAAATCCATGTAGGGACACAGTTCTAGTTACAAACCACATTGTGATTCCTTCTGATTTCTTCGTCAGATCCATATTTAGAGTCAGATCCGTAGGTGGAAGGAGTGGAACCTATAGGAGTGGGAAGTATCTAGTCTAAGGGTTGTGGTATTTCCTATAGGTCGAACTCAACTAGGTATTTAATGGAGTCAACAAGAATGTTGGATTGATTTATAGGCCTATGGGTAGATCATTTTCTAGGTACTAAAGGTGTTATAGGTAAACGATCAATTTGTTTGGAAAGAGAACAAGTTATCTGATGGAATTCGTTGACCTCAGTATTGGGTACAACATACAATATTCTAGGTGAAGGTTTGGGGCTTCTGAAAATTGGAGTATTAAGAGTAGGGGGGGCATATTCATAAGGAATATCCAACTCTGTATTATCCTTTGTACTGGGAAAGAAATGAGACTATTTTTCACGGTGGATATTATTAAAAGTTTGGCCACACAAAGATCAAGAATTTCTACTAGCCATACAAATTAAGGCCCTCATAATGCCAAAAAATATGTTTACATGAAAGAAATGACCTTCAATAGATAAGGGTACTCCCTAATGTGAATTCCCAATTAGACTCCACAATATTTGGGATAGGAGTCACATATGGCTTTTGGCCTAGCTTCCATTATTCGTATGAGGGAGATGTGAATGGTTGATGAAATGCATAAATGTAGATTGTGCAGGTATGAGATATATTAAATGCAGAAAATTAAATCTAAACTATCCTATCCTAGTTAGGAGAAATAAATCTATTAAATGAATTGATATGGATGTCACCAATCTTTACATATGACCCCTACACAATTAGTTGTTGCATGACAAGGTTTATTAACATATATTCATGAATAAATGCATGCATAGAGAAATCTACTACAATAACTCATTCATACCTATCTGTGCATTTATATCATAACATTAATAATAAAGAAGAAAACATATTGTGAGAGGCACAACATTCACATAAGAAAAGTCTATAAATGAATAGTGTAATCTTATAGCATTCACAATAACTAGAAGTCCATTGGAAGCAGTTCAAAGTAAAGAATCATTAGAAAATCGTTTTCTCTCCATCAAAATGACCCTGAGGGCTTCTTGTTATCAAGATCTTAGAAAAATAGTTCTCCAAAATTATAGAATCAAAGAGCCCCTTCTAAGTGGGTACTTTTTGGCTTATATAACTGAGTTTGGTAATTGTTTCTTGGGACTTCTTGAATTCCCAAGTTATAGTTACAAACTCTAAACCTCCCCTATTTTGTTTTCTTCCTACATTACAAAAATAAGAATGAAATATACAACTTGAATTTTATTTCATGATTTCCCCTTTCCTTATCTCTGATGTATGCTTCCCATACTTCATGCTAATTTGAAATTGATCTTATTCTATGAAACAACAAAGATTCCAAAATAACTTCATGGGCTGCCAAGTTTTTCAATAGGGTTTGCATGTCCCATTTTAGGGAATATCTTCCATGATATTCTCAACCACGACCTTCTCTATGATGATTGAAAGTGGAGAAACTTTGAAGACAATAAATATTTTGATGTTTTACTGGAAATTCTTGCCTATATATTTATCAAATCTAAAGGAGTTCAGATTTGCCACTTTTCATGCCTTGGACAGTGTGAATGCTCCTAGTCCCAACTCTCCTAGGGGAAAATGTCCTATAGTTAGAGGCATGCATGAGGATGTTCCCGCTATGTCGATGTCCATTGGGTCTATGTATTATGCTTCTTCCTATGTTTTATTATTTTCTTCTTCTTTTCTCTTCATTTCTTCCCCTTCTCTCTTTTGTTTTTCTTCTTCCTCTTTGAGGGCCCTTTATTTTTCCCTTTGTTATTACTCCTTTCTTTTCTTTTTTTCTTTTGTTGTTGTTGCTTCTTATTTTCCTCTAAGCTTTGATTTTGTTGCTTCCATTGTTGCTTCTTATTCCCTTATTTTATTTTGTTCTTCCTCATCTTTTGCCTTTTTTTATACTCCTAATTTTTCCTTGTTTCTTTCGCAATGCTATCTTCTCTTTCATATTGTACTCTACCTTTGCACTAGGAGTTTCCTCCCCTCCTCAAAATCAACTTATCATAATTAATTACTCTTCTTTGAATTTTATATTCCTCCCATGATTCAAACTCGTAACTCCACATGTACTTGCATCTATGGCAGTGCTTGATGATGATTCTCATGGAGTTGTGCCTCTAGAATATTTCTTCTCCAAAGTGGAAGCTGCCTAGGGTGTCAACTTATGCTTGAGCCTCCTTGGCATCTATAAAAAAATAAGCACCAACACAAAGGGTTAGTGTTGGCCAAATGATATTTGTGTCTCTATTAAGGGTTTCACCTATCGCATTTACCAGAGTTTGTTATGGTATTTTGTGCAAAACAAGTTTCTCGGGAATAAACTTGGAAAGTAGGTGAGGGTATTCGGTGGAACTGAATACTCTGATGTAAGTTTCATGCTCCATTAGGTACCAAACCCCTACCTGACCTACTACAACCATATCTTTCTTATTCATATAGGGTGTGGGGGCACAAAACAATACTTGAAATAGAGGAATAAGAAATTTCTCATAGGTATTCTGGTAGTTTACGTGGTACTTGTGTTTCCATGGGTATTTTTAGTAGACATGGATGGGGATATTTCTTGACTACCAGGCCCAACCCAACTCTGGTTAAGCATAGATTATGCACATTACGTCCAAAAGATAAGATTCCATGTGAAAACTTGAATGCTTCCTAGGAGCCATGTGCTTTACCACTGATATTGCCTCTGCCAGTGTGTAGGATTAGATGTCATCACAATTGAATATCGATCTAGTAGTGGTGATGGAGTGTATTAGAGGTATCCATGATACCCTGAATTTTTGAGTGTCTAGTTCTCCATACAGTTTGCACAACATTTCTATCAAATATTGGTAAGGAGCCCTAGGTTGGTTGGATAGTCATTAGACACTCTCATCTTTAATTTCTTACTTGGAGGCCACCAATTTCTCATGATGTCTCTAGGTTTTTGGGGAAATTCCTTCACCCAGTCCTCATCTAGTGATATTTATTCAGTAGGAAATTGGCAACACGTTTAGAGAGATGATAGTTGGAATGAGTACAGAGGTTTTCCTTTTTCACTCATTATATATATGTTGTCTACATTGGTGTGTCTAATGATCCATGATATTACTTCAACATAAGGGAAGACCATTAAATGTGCAACTATCGTGTGCAATCTAGAGTGCATGATGGCTTAATATTTGTCTAGGTCTATATCTCCTTCTGGCAGTTGTGGGAAGGTCTGGTTGGTAAAAATTTGGTATGTTTCACCCCAGTAGAATGAGGTGTCCTTGTCAATGACACATAAGATGCCATCATATATAGGACCTAGGGCATTTATTTCTACCTATTCTTCTTCCTTCCTCGATGAAACCTCAATAAAAGGGTTCATGTCACCTTTGCTTTTGTATGTAGCCATGGTCGATCCTATGAACAACCAATATTATCAACAACAAAGTGTTATTTTGGTTATCACATATGAAACCAAGTTGGGAAATGAAATGTATGATAACCATTAAAAAAAATCCTTATCTGTAAATTTCAGGCATAGTGGCCATGATAATCCTGAAAAAAAAAGGGCAAGTATTCCAAGGTATGAGTGTGAAAAGCCCTGGTTGTTATCCTTGAACCTAAGAGTGGGGTTTGGAACCTGCGCAATGGGTAATGATGCCAAGGTCGCGGGCTCTAGGGAGTGTTGGTGGAAAGTTTGTATCAGGGAATTAACAATTTAGAATGTGGGTGATCCTTTTATGGAAGAAGGGACGAGATGGTTGGAGGGGGGAAGAAAGTAAAACATGGATTGTGTATTGGCTCAAAACCCTCCCATGTGATTAAAGTTTTAAAAAGAAATGGGTGCAGGGTAGGTTGGTCTATGGAGGAGGGAGGAAACCGGTTGTATCGACGTGGAAAAGGAATGAATTTTGAATACCTGCACAAGGCCCTAATAGGAAAAGGATCCAGAATCAAGAATGGATTTTTATTAAGCATGATCCTACCCTTCCCACCCCACAATTTCACCCTTCATGATTTCCTTTTTTAGTTATTAAAAACATGGGTCACATAGTTGTGAATAGGGTTTTGAATAAATACCTTCTAGCCCGAGTGTGAGGTAGCCAAAACATGGTTCATGAGGGTGACGACGTGGTTATCCTTGCACTCTTAAGGAATCTTGGGTGAACGCAGGTATTTGGCATCGAAATAGTGTAGAGTGGTGTATGGAACAAAGTTTTAGGGGTTTATATGGCCATTTGGGCACAAAAAATGATAAAGGTAACCATGTACATGGATTTTAAGTTTTGTTTGTTCAATTCACATGTGCACGTTTAATAGTTTCCTAGCTAGTATATCAATGAGGAAAGGAAATATTTCATCGACATATTGACATGATGAAATATTTCGAACTATCGACGTATCGACGAGAGAAGTGAATCTTTCACCAGTGTATCAATGAGAAGAGAAGATGTTGGCCATCGGAGTGTCGACGAGTAAAGAGAATATTTTTTCGGTGTACCAGTGAAGAAAGAAAATGTATCTTCAATGTATCAACAAAGGGAAAATAGGATGGAGTGTCGACGTATCGACAAAAAAAGTGAATCTTCCACCAATGTATTAGTGGAGAAAGGAAATGTATCATCAATATATCGATGAGGAAGGAAAATGTTAAATCGTCGACATATTGGCACGAAAATCAAATCTCTCATCGATATATCGGCGGAGAAAGTGGATCTTGCTCCAACATATTAGTGAAGAAAATGAATCTTGCATCGAAGTACCGAAAGAGGAAGGAAATATCTGAGAGTCGATGTATCGTCGTGGAATGTGAATATTCCATTGAAATGCCCTGTATTGGTGAGAAATGTGAATCTTTTGTTGACGCACTGTATCGGCCAGCAATGTCGATCTTTCATTGGCATGCCCTATATCGATGCTCGATGGAAATGTTCAAACTGGGTTTAGTTTAGTGAAAAGAGAAATATGGAGCTGAGATCCTGAAGGAACTTTACAAGTGTAGAGCACTAAGATTTGATTGAAATGGGCTTGAAAGTTGAGAGAAACAAAGGTAGGGGGAAGGGGAAGCGGAGGGCAAGATTCCTTCACTTCGAAAAAGGGTGTTAAAAGAAGAAGAAATTTTAAGGAGTTGCTACTAGTACAACAGGTTGGTAGGGATTATTTGAAGGGGATGAATAAAATTGGTAGCTGCAAGAAACACAATATGGTAGCTGCAAGAAAAACGATAAAATTGTTGTTTCTCTCTGTGTTGTTTTGTTTGCTGATGTTCTTGGATTTGGTTTTGAAAGCAACGGAGATAAGTTGTATTGAGGGTTTTACAGAAGCACTTGTCTGCAGGAAGAGTATCTGGTGACTTCTTCCCTTCTTGTTCATTAATGAGAATCTGAAACATTTCTTCTGACATGCACCTCCAATTTCATGATCGTGTTTCCCCTCTACACAGGGTGGGGGCTTGATGTTGTGAATAATATTCCCACCAAGCTTCTTCTTGTGAATAATTTCCATGCTTAGTAATTGAAAATACAAGTCTCTAATATGTAATATGGTGCAACATAAGTTTACAAATAGAACACTAAACTTACAAATAACAAACAAAAACAAAGTTATCAATTGGTACATAAAGTTGGCCCTTCACTGGGAGGTGCTCTGATCTCTACATTATGGCATTGGTAATCCTCCAAAAGAACGAGGATTAAGAGGATCTAGAAAATCCCCACATGGATAAAACCAAGATCTAATAATTGAGGTGAAGAATGGGAAGAATCCAATTGAATGGAAGGAAACAAATGAGGATAATTCCATATTGTGAAGGATTTGATGGATACAATAAATCCAAGTGAATCAAATGCTCAAGTGAAGGTGAGATTTAGTTCTAGCAAAAAAATGGTAAAGTTCCAATAATGTTTGAAAGAAAAAAAAGAGTCCTAAGAAAGTCAAAAAGAGGGATATTTATAAGAAAAGTAAACCCACAAGGGTGTATAAGGCACAATTAATAATCATTGGTGAAAATATGAAATTTGCAATTACTCATCCTTGATTCAAACCCAAGAATCTACTAGTACTGGACATATATGTGGATTTTTCATTAATCCACATTGGAATTGGGCTCTCTAATGCGTCTATATGTGGGAAAAATGCACAAATCTACCTATATGACCCATGGATGGGGTGCTAGAGAGAGAAGAAAAGGGAAAGATTAATTTTGACCCTATCAACACTTATGTATGCCCAAAACACTATGTGGGTGTTGAGAATCTCAAGAAAGTATCTATAATTAACCCAAGTAAACCAAATCAAACACAAATGCTAATGTTGATATAAGGGAAGTAGAGAGTCTCTAACTAAGAACCCTATCAACGAGTAAACAAGACTAAAGAATGGTATGGAAAGTATCAAAATGTGGTTTTGTTTAAATTACGACGGACATCAAATTTAAAATACACATTCAAAGTTTAGATTAAAGAAAGGGGCTAAGAAAAGGGGGAATACCAATGCCACTAATTCATCTTGAGATGTTGTGAGGCCCCATTGTCAGTTTCGAGATTTGAGTGAAAAGATGCAAAGTCTATGCACTACTATGAGATTGGCTCTTTGAGTGCTCTCTGAAAAGGATTATGAATTTAACATTAAAAAAGATGAGCATTTGTATGGTTCTTAACATCCAACATCTATTACATATGCCTTGATTGTAAGAAATAGAAGAAATAACAAGAAAATATAGAGTCAAATTTGTGTGGTGGGGTTAAGCAAAGGGGGAATACCAATGCCACTAATTCATCTTGAGATGTTGTGAGGCCCCATTGTCAGTTTCGAGCTTTGAGTGAAAAGATGCAAAGTCTATGCACTACTATGAGATTGGCTCTTTGAGTGCTCTCTGAAAAGGATTACGAATTTAACATTAAAAAAGATGAGCATTTGTATGGTTCTTAACGTCCAACATTTATTACCTATGCCTTGATTGTAAGAAATAGAAGAAATAACAAGAAAATATAGAGTAAAATTTGTGTGGTTGATCAATATGAACCTAATGTGTAAGTAGGATATTGGTAACGTTATCATCTTGTGGAAGTTATGAATTTAACTAAAAATATCAAACAAATGGAAGACAAAAAAATGAGAAACCAAACCAGGCCAAATCCAAGGATAGTATGGATATTGTTCTTGGCCCAAATTGGCTCCTAGATACCACCTATAGTAACAAACTTCACAAGACCCCTGCTCCAATGCCTAAGAGACTTTATATAGCTAGTGATCCCATTTTTTCTTCTTTTTCCTTTTCATGTGGGATAACTATGATTTATATTAAATTCTATCAAATAACAAAAAAGGGTACAATAGATTGACATAAAATGTATTCAAACATAAAGTTTGTTAACTGACAGAATATTATAAATTACTACCAACCATTCTAATTCTGTAAACAAAGTATACTAATAGCTACATTGAAGAAGGTTATCTTTAAAAATCATAACAAGCCTACTCCCCTTTGAATTGCTTTTCCCTAAATCAATTGAAGTGTTAGATAGAAAATGTTCCACTAAATGAGAAATTTCAATAGTACCTTAGTTTTGGGTGAATAATAAGATATATGTGAGGATATGCATGTAAGTTATAAAGAGGAATTACATTATTCTCCTCCATAACCATACACGAAGAATTCTTCAAACTGTCATTTCTATAGGATGGATTATGCTTTGGAATTTTCACATTCCTCAAGTTGAGCATGAAAGTTCCTTCCCTTATTCCACTTCTTCCTAGCAGGGTAGTCATAGAGTAGCTCCCTTCCATTTATGTATTTTAAAGTTATAGGGCTTTGAAATGCACTGGTACCAAATGAATTAAGTAATAGGAGAGACTGATTATGTCAAAATTTCAAAAAACAAGTTGGAAGCTATATTGTTTGATCATTTAGAGATCTTGATTGTTTAATATATGCTTTAGAGAGTATCATTGTTTCTCTTTGTAGATTTTGTTAAATAATATCCATGGAAGAATATCACCTTGTGTTTGTTGCCTCTTGTAAAACCACTACTAGCTAGAATATCCATAATTGAATTTCCAATTATGACATCAATTCTAGAACCTATCAACTTTGTGACCCTTCTTATTGTACTAGTTGTGTCAAGTGCTAAGGCCAATTCTAATTATCCAAAAATTGTTCATTTGGTATGACTATAACCTCGGAGATCCCACTTCTTTCTTAGATAACAAGAGAACCTCTACTATTTAATTGATAGATGTGTCCCTTAAAAACTTAAATTCAACTTGTATACCCACAATGTATGATAGCTACAACAATTTCCATTTTTATTTGACTCATGTGGGTTGCAAGTCTAGCAATAACAATGTTTCTCCAAGCTTCTTGTTACCTCCCATGCCTAAAATCAAAGACATTCAAGTCCCTAAATGAAGTGAAACTATAGAGGCACTTAAGAAGGTTTCCCATTGTCACCATAGAAACTCTTCCTCTCACTTTAGGAAAATCATTTTCCGTCTCAAGGGGGGGAACCCTAAACAACATAGTTTATGGTATTCTTTATAAATAAAGGGATACACTTGACTAGTGCCTATCAAGTTATATGAAGGAGTCAAAATAAAAAATCAAGAGGGTTTAAACCATATTGAATGAGGCATAGTTATGTTTCTATAAACATGCTTTAACTAACTACATGTTCTATGTCAATATGAAAAAAAGTAAAGGAGGGCCCTTCCAAAGATGTTCCTCACAACAAGTACAAAATGAACCAAGTCATAATGTGCAACCATGAACAATTAAAATACAACCACATATGAAACTATAAATTAAGTAGACAAGGTAGGAATCCTTCTTTATTGAACAAACAAACAAGAATATTATTGAAATCCCTTACTCTGGCACCTAGGTATCTTCTTATCTAGTGATTTCGTTGTTGTAAATCAAATTAGCAGCTCATTAAACAACATACACTTAATGGAATATTCAACTCAAATAAATATAGCGGAAGAAATATTGGAAACCAAAAATATCAACCACAATACACAAATATATTATTCCCAACAACTAAGATGATCATTCAAATAACTTCAAAGTTTACAAGGGTTCTCGTACCTAGGTAAATGTCCCATAGAGAAATGCATAAAAATATGAAAAGTACCTGTAAACCCTAGCAACCTTTGATTGGTTGTACTACCTCAGTATTTCACATTTCTCGAGATGTGTGCGCCTTTCTTAAGCAAGCCTATGTATATGCACCTATCTCCACTGAGACCCACATGCATGCACTCAAAGACTATACAGAACTTCATACAACGCGATCCTGATGTTGTGACTCCAATCAGCTAAAACCCACTTATGATTGCCCATGTTCTGTCTTCTCCCTGACCTAATCTCTATATGGAATTCCTTCTCCACCTATACAAGATATCCTTCAATCTAAATCCTTCGTGATTCAACTCTCTTTGTACCAAATTTGTGTCTTCCTCCTTCACCCTAGCCTTTATTTTATAAGATTGAGTTATGACCTAACCCTAATCTCAAAAGTGATTAACGGTTGATATTACTTCTCACCTCATTTGAGATCCATGGCTATTATTTAATTCACTAAAGATAATTAAATTATTTCCTTAAATAAAACTCAACTCTCTAATAAAATCGCTTTACTTTAATAATTACTTTAATTAAAGTAAATTCTTAAGGTAGAAGGCTTTGGATGACTTTCACACATATAGACACTTAGAACTATGCAAAAATACTTGTCCGATGATACCAAACATCAACACTCCCTTTTAGCGAGGAAGGTATTCTGCACCACTCCAAGTTTGTATCTGAAGAGCAAAAACTTCCCTTTAACCAAGAGTTTGGTCAGAATATCTGCAACCTGCTCATCTATGGAAATATATTGAAGATTCATTTCTCCCTTCTAGATTATATCTCGAATGATGTGATATATGATATGTTTATGCTTGGACCTATCATGGAATACTGGATTCTCTGATATTTTGATACAAATATAATTATCACAATATATCAATGTAGTCTTCAGCTCCTGATCAAGTAAACATGTAAGAAAATTGTGAATCCAAACGGATTCATAAATAGACATAATCACTTCCATATAATCTACCTCTGTTGAATTGAGTGTTACATAATTTTTCTTCCTACTAAACCATGTAATCATTGTTGATCCTAAGTTGAAGTAGCACCCCAAGGTGCTCTTTCTATCTACTGCAATCCATTCCCAATCTAAGTCTCAATAACCTTGCATCCTCACTCCATATCCTCCAAGATACCTGAATCCATACTCCACTATACCTCTCAAGTACCTAAGCACATGCTTCATTGATATCCAATGCACCTACCTCAGCTCCACCATGAATTGGCTCAAGGTGTTCACAACAAAACATATATATATCCTGGTGTTGGAAAATTACATCAAGGAACCTATCGGTTGCATGTATCTCCTAAGATCCACCAACTATGAATCTTAAGTGACAACCTTCTTCATATTGGTATCCATAAGTGTAGCCATCAGTATATAGTCCTCCATCCTGAATCTCCTCAATATCTCAATTGCATACTTCCCTTTTCCAAGGAATATCTATCTTGATACCTATCATACCTATAACCCCAATAAATAATGCATCAAGAAAATGTCCTTCATCTTGAACTTAGTAGACAAATATTATTTGCACCCTACAATAAGCTCCTCTACACCTGTGATAAATAAACCATCCACATAAAGAACCAATATAAGTGGATCAGACCCAACAAGTATGAAGTACAATTTAGGATATGCTTCACACTTGGTAAATCCCATACTCTACAAGTATCTGTAAATCCTAGAATACCATGGCTTGGGTGCCTATTTGAATCCATACAAGGATTTTTTAAACCTACACACATGAGAATCCCTCCCATGTACCTCAAAGATATGAGGTTTCTCTACGTATACTTCCTCCCCAATGATCTTGTTGACGAAATTTGTCTTCACATTTATCTGATGAATCCTCTACTTCATAAATGAAGCAATAGAAATAAAATCTCGAATAGAATCATACATGACGAATGGAGAAAATGTCTCCTCGTAATCCAGTCTCTCTTTCTGGGAGAACCCTCTTACCATGAACCTCACCTTGAACTTCTCGATGCTACCATCTGCAGCATGCTTGATCTTGTAGAGCCACCTGGAATTCACAACTAACTTCCCCTTCAGTATCAACATTATATCCCAAACATTGTTCCTCGTAATAGAGGTGTACTCCTTTACCATGGAATCCCTCCATACCTATTCATTTTTCGCTCCCTCAAAAATGGAAGGTGAAACATCAATGATGCTACTCATAAGCACCATATAGTTTGGAAACTTCTTTGGAGGCATGTTCTCTCTAAATACACTCCTAGGAGACTCACCAACATCCCTAAATGTCTATAATAGCCACCTGGGTATCTTGAAAGAACTGGAAGGGGAGAAATATTCCTCCCCACCTAAATTTTGACTCATTGTTTATTGTTGCTCATCCTTCGGAGCTTGTTGCTACTCATCCTTTGTGATTGTTAATGACTCATTGGATTTCTTAGATGCCAATTTATCCCCAAACTTAACATCTTTACTCACAATTGTCTTCCTCTGCACTATAATGAATATCATGTAAGCCTTTGACGTCTCATTGTGCCCCACAAATATACCCTTTTGTCTTGAAGGCTCTAGCTTCGTCCTCTTCTCCACATGCACATGGATGTAAACTCCTCAAATGTCTTAACTTTGTCTTCACTCCTCAAAAATCCTCCTCTAGAGTCTTGTTCCCTAATATCCTATGAGGACTTATGTTCTACACATATACTACCATGTTACATGCCTCTACCCAAATAAACATGGGAAACTCCTAGTCATGTATCATAGCCCTGGAAGAACCGATGATGGATCGATTCTTTCTCTCTGCAACCCCATTTTGTTGAGGGTTGTATGAGACTGTCATCTCCCTCTTGATATCTGCCTCCTTGCATAAATCCTTGAATTCATTGGAGGTGTAACCTCCCCCATTAACCGACCTCAAGAACTTGATCTTATTCCTTGTTTAGTTCTCCACCTGAGCTCTAAACTCTTCAAACTGACTGAAGACCTCATCCTTGGTCTTCATAAAGGATATTTAGTTTTTCCTGGAAAAGTCATTAATAAACATCACATAGTATGATGATCCTTGCACTAATTCTATTGACATCATCCCACTCACATATGAATGGATAATTTCCAATATCCCCTTGGACCTACTCTCACTACTTCAAAAAGAATCCTTGCCATTCTTTCCAATTGCACACCCTCTACACACTCCCTACTTCTCAATATTGGACTCTGGAAGACTTGTAACAATCCCCCTCATAATCAACAATTCCTTATAGTGTAGGTGTCCCAACATTATATGCCATATCTCGCATAGGCTATCACTATCATGTACCAAGGCATGAACATGCTTTCCCTTCAACCTATGTAAATTTCCCTCTCTAACCCCAAAACCATTGTTGTGTCCAGTATAGATTTCTCTAGACGTATGAGTACTTTCCATTTCTGAAAAGTAAAAGAAAAACCCCCATCCTCCATAGTTTATTATGAGAACAACTTATTCTTTAGTCCTGATACATAAATCACATCATGGGCATCCAACAAACCTCCTGACTCAAGATGGAACATAATTGTTCCCTCTCCCTTCATTGCATAATTGGCATCATCACCAAGATGCACATGAACATATGCGTCCCTCTTTGTCTTATTTCTAAATAGCTCCCATTCTTTTGTCATATGACAATATGGATCACTATCCAAGAACCACACACTCTTGGTAGTTGTGTCGGTAGAAAGGAAAGAAACTAGTGAGAAATCCTTCTCAAACTTTGTTGCAAACTCATCTAGTTGTGTCTTTGTTGATGTTTTTCTCTACGTCTTTATTTTTCCCTTCTTCTTCTCTATACACTCATATGCATAATTCCCATTCTTATGGCATGAGAAGCACTTTAGTTTACTCAAGTCCTTCTTCTTCCCTAGCTATGATGATCCTCCATCATTGTTACCCTTCTTGTTGGAACTCTTTACTTTTCCCTTATTTTTATTACTGAAAAGAGACAAGTTCATATCACTACTTCCCTGCTTGTTGATTTTAGACTCCTCCTCACTCTCTTGTTGGATGTAATCACCCAAAGTCTCTACAAATCTGAGTTATGTTTTTGAGAGCAGACTCCCTTGAAAAATGGTTCACGTGACTTGGGAATACCATTCAAGGCCACATTCATGAGTTATACATCCTTTATTTTCTCCTCTATGGATAGAAGTTGATCACATACCTAAGTGGTCATCATGAAATAGTTGGTAACATTGTTAGATCTATACATATGCACATATTTGAGTTTATTTCTTAAGACCATATTCCTATTCATGTTAGTGCTATGAAATAAACCTACCAAGGAATCATACATCTCTTCGAACATCTCTTCAACCATCTTCTTCTTGGATAAGTGAGGAATTAGATGATCCTTCACTGAATCCAAGATAAACCTCTCAACTTTGATCTCCTTCTTCTCATGAGTTGCCAAAGCTATCACATCTGTTGGTGGAACAATTACTTTGTCCACAAAATCCCAAAGGTCATACTTCTTTAACACCAAAGTCACTCTTACTTTCCAAGATAGGAAGTTGGATTCTCCATCCAATCTGTATTCAAATCTCAGATTTGTTTATGCCATCCTTTAAGCCTGATAAACTACCCTGGAAATAACATGATGCTAAAATTTCCCCTATACAAACTTTTGTGCGCCTGTCACCATTGAAACTCATGTATGTATATGACTTTCCTTACCGAAACCCACGTATGTACTCATTCATTCTTACTGTAACTAGATTATACATGACTATCTCCAAATAGATATATGTATGTATGCATATGTTCCTTATGAAACCTGCATACAAGTCCATACGACTACAAAACCCTAGTTCTTCCTTAGTACTATTGTTTCCCTTAAATCCAATCCTTGATTTCTTCCTATTGGTTATAGTTGTGCTAATATATCCTATAGATCTGATAGATTTTATATCCCCTGCGATCGATCTAAGATCTAATTTCCTCTTAGAGAGTCTACTCTAATACCATGCTGAAATCCCTTACTCTTGCACCTAGGTATCGTGTTATCTAGTGATTTCCTTTATATAAATCAAATTAGTAGCTCACAAAACAACATACACTTGCTGGAATATTCAACTCAAATAAAGATAATGGAAGCAATATTGGAAACCAAAAATATCAACCACAATACACAAAGATATTATTCCCATCAACTAAGCTTATCATTCAAATAACTTCAAATCTTACAAGGTCTCATGTACCTGCAAAAATGGCCCATAGAGAAATACAAAAAGCTATGAACAATACTTGCAAACCTTAGTATTTCCTTAAGAAAACACATGTATGTGTGGTTGTCTCCACTAAGACCTGCGTACACACATTCAAATACTGTACATGACTCCATATATTGCAATCATGCTATTGCAGCTCCAATCAGTTGAAACCCACTTGCAACTACCTCTATTCTGTCTTCTCCCTAACTTGATCTCTATATGGAAGTCCTTCTCCACCTATCCAATATATCCTTGAATCACATTCCTTCATGATCCAACTCTCTCTGTAACAAAATTGTGTCTTCCTCCTTCACCCTATCCTTGCTTTTATAATATTGAGTTATGACCTAACCCTAATCTCCAAAGTGATTGACGGTTGAGATTACTTGTCACCTCACTTGAGATCAATGGAAATTATTTAATTCACTAATGTTAATTAAAGCATTTCCTTAAATAAAACTCAACTCTCTAATAAAAAGACTTTACTTTAATAATTCCTTTAATTAAATTAAAGTGTCAATGTAGAAGGCTTTGGACAAATTCCACACATATAGACACTTAGACTTGTGCGGAAATACATCTCTGATGCTACTAAACACCAAAACATGCATTATTATTCAAGTATGAATTAACCATAAAATCAAGAAGGACTTAATGTACCATACTTAACCTTCAACCCTAGCTAGTGTAGCCTTAAAAAATAGAGTGAATATCCCTAAACGGGAAATTACAACAACAAGTGTCCTTCAACAATGATTACATGAAGACAAGGGGAGGGTTTCACCTCAACCCTAAGGTCTTCCTATTGGAGCAAAATTTATCTTCTTCAAATATTATACCAACATATGTTTAGAAGTAATTTCTAGCCATCAAATCAATCCAAGAAAAATAAATATGAAGAACCTCACATTGAAATGCCCCTTAAATTATTCCTCCCAAAATTCCTTCAACTAATCTTGAAGGTGAACTCATACACTTTCAACCATGCCTTTTTTTCCCATGAACCTCATAGTATTTGTATCCTTCCTCCTTAAATAAGTCCCAATTTAGGTACACCTCATGAAGGCCCCTAGAATTTGACAAGTCGACTTCAAAATCCATGTGGTTAAATATATGCTAGGCTACACATATTGATGCATCATAAAATTGCTAGTGCACATTTTCCTCTCTCTAGATGGGCACACAAATATAAATTAACTTTTTTCTTCTTTAAGTCACCTCTTATCACCCTCTTATAGTTATTTTTTTGCATTAGGTCAAGACTGGCCTAAGCATAACTTAAAGTTATGTTTTATTATGACTTTAGATCAAGGATGACCTAAACATTACTTAAATTTATATTTATTAGTTGACATATATTTATTTGGATCCCCTCCTACTAGGTCCAAACTCTCCATAACTTAATTTCAATTCCCAAGCTCATGTTTAAAGTGTGTTTGGCATCTTTCTTTCTTTGAATCCCCTTTTGAGGGCATATTTATGTTTTTAAGAAACAAAGTAACATCCTTCTCAACCATATAGTGGATTGTTCCTCATTAATAACCTCATTTGACCATTCAAGTGCATCCATTTCCACATGAGATCAATCCAAGCAAGGGTGATCTTCCTATATCCTCCTTCCTCGCCACATGTCATGCTCTAGACCTCCTCCAATGTGGGACGTTTTTCTCTTTTTACCTTTGAGTGAATATAATGGGTCCATAATGCCACATGCAATATTTCCATGTGAAGAGTGTGGCTTCAAATATGTAGGAAAGGCCTTGAACAACATGCTCTTACCCCAACAAGGTGAAATATGCCTCTAAAAAATCTCCATCAACTTTTGACTTCCATTGAATTCCAAGGGTCTTCTACTATACTTAGTGAGAGAATAAAGGGTCGTGAAAATGAGAAATGAACCATGCCTTTTCAAGCAGTAAAACACTTCCTATCTGAGATATTATAAGATAATTTGAATTATATAATTTTCTCCCTATAGGCTTCCCAACTTGATTCACTTCTTCTATATAAGAACTCAAAAATCATGTAAATATTGACCACAAAGATACAATGCAATGCTTGATTGAATACACTTTTTCATGAATAATTGGTTGTTCTCTAAAATTTGGTAGTGATACTACTACAATAGGATTCTATAACAACATTTGTTTTCATCACGACAACCCTTTTTTTTCCATT
Source organism: Picea sitchensis (assembly GCA_010110895.2). Taxonomy (NCBI): domain Eukaryota; kingdom Viridiplantae; phylum Streptophyta; class Pinopsida; order Pinales; family Pinaceae; genus Picea; species Picea sitchensis. Next base: position 132,137 of record SNQJ01S0002352.1, read on the forward strand.
TTCAATATTTTTTGCTTGCACACATCAAGATTCCAGGATGTGATTTTTTTGTTGAATTTACATCTAGTTTGCATTGAACCCACAACTCTAAGAAACATCAAATTTTTTTTTTTTTTTTTTTTGTCTTATATGGACTAGCATCATAGTATTTGAATTTTTGTGGTATTTTCACATCGCTAAAATTTGTCACATGTCATAGGAATAGTTTTTGTGTTTTGTTGCATTGAAGTATTGTATTATATGTAAATGTATAGCATATTATTAGCATCATATCAGTGTTAGAATAATATATTCAATAAAAAAATATGTTCTATGAAATTGTTGTCATATTTTCACAATTCTGACATCATTCTTTTAGGAAGTTCCAATTGATCATGATCAATATTGTAGTCTTCATAATGAAATGTGAAGAATCATGGAAGTAATTAGGCAAGCATTCATCCTCCCTATAACCCATCTCTTCTCTTCAAATTTTAGGCTAATACACTACATTGAAGGAGAAAAATGGACACCATCAAGTTGTTGCTAATTAGAAATCATGTTGTCAACAATTATGGTAGTTGTCCCTCCGATGTGGGTTGTTATGCCGAATTGATTTACTCCCATTGTGATATTCATGTTGTTGAATGTGGTTATTAGAACCATTATTATTACTTATGTAATGCACCCAAAAAAAAACATCAACAGGGACTTGAAAAGAAACTCATAATTGTAATACATAGCAAGCACCTTTAGTTTATCTAGAGATAAGGTCAAGGAGGTAGATGAGTCTAAAAACTAGGAAGAAGAAGAGAAAATGGTGGATAATGCAGTAATAGAAGAAGAGAACAATGGTAAAAATGATAGAAGAAAGTAAACTGAAAGCGAAGACCATATAATTCATAATCTTTCTATGGATAGAATTCTTCCCTATCAACTTATTTGATTAATTTGGTGGACTTGATAAGACATACTTAATGACATATCTAGAAATGTGGACTTCATTTTTCTTATGTTCACCTTTTTTTTGTTTTCACCGTCACATTTGGATTTATCACCACCCTTATTATCATCATCCCCTCCTCCCTTTTTTTTTTCTCCACCATACTTCTTATCTTCATCACTAAGATTAATAATATTAAATAAAATGAAAAACATTTTCCTATAAACATCATCATCTCATCATATATTATTGGATAATGCATTTATCACCTTTTTGGCTTACCTAAGCTTGGATAAATGACAAAGAACACTACCATTAGCCATTGATGAGGTCATAAGGTAAAGTATAATTAATTCATGCATTTCTATGGTTTATTGAGCTAGGAGACTAAATGTTTCATGTACTAATGTTTTAATTTTCCATGTGTAACCTTTGACCTCTAGATGAGTCCAACCTTTCTGTACCAGCTTAGCCATCCGGTACTTATGCGCCAGATTACCACTATCTGAATCTGGTACCAAGTGCACCTTCCATTCAGATCTGGTACCGAACCATTCACTTTCGCGATCCGGTACCAACGGATGCAGATTGTTCTAGTCCAGTACCAACCACTTGTGCACTTTTCTGATCTGGTACCATTTACCGAATCTCACCTCTCACGATCCGATACCAATATAGGAAGCAAAATATGCCAAGTTTAGCTCCAAATCGTACCAAAGATAATTGTTGGATGTTTGTTGAATCATTAAAGCTCTAGCAAGGTTATGATAAGCTTGTTTGTTTATTTCTTCATCCTCATACACTTTGTGTCATGAGGATGAAGCTTAAAATATGTAACCGAATATATAAATTTGACAATTGAATGATTTGCTAAAGATTTCACCTACTTGTGTTTCACGGCTAAGGCTATTTAAATTTTCATGACAAGGATGGTGGAGGTAGTAGAGAGTTAGTATAATCCAGCATGTGAAGCAGTGTTACATATTGTAGAACATATTATGAGTTAAGTTTAATAGAAGGATGTCATTTATTTCCATGTCTTGATCGTTTATGAATGAATGTGAGTTAAGTTGTTAGCATAGTTTAATTCTATGTCTTGAAGTTTGGGTAAGAGTGATGTGTGGATCGAAAGCAAGCTTACTATAAATTCCAGTCGTTGACCTGTTGAAGTGGCAAGGGCCCACTGCCCAACAAAGGTCAACATCCTTATAGATTAGTGTTAGTAGTTGATTTCAATAGTATAAATGTTAGACTAGTTGAAGCTTTGACCCTTTAAGAGGATAGCAGTATAGTTCATTTTAGGTTTCGATTCTTTAAAGATATTTACTTACTCTTTTTTGCATATGCTCTGTTTCTGTTTTTATGAATTTTATTTTGTTTCATGGAAATGAATGTTGGCAGCAGTAGTCAGACATAATTGATGGAGAACTAGTGAAGTTTACAACAACACATTGTGAACCACAACATACTCAGTATATTGACTATTGAACTACCCATACTATGTCTCGATGATTGATGATTGATGATTGATGTGTGATTTCCCTTTTAGAAGCATGATTACATAGTTAGCTTTCTGGGTCAGATAGCAGAGTTGATTTGTCAAAAGAACTCCATATCATACTTGCATGTGCCATCATGGATTAGATAGCCTCTCTGTGAAAGAAAACCATGTTTTATTTTGCTAGTTTGCCTTATTTTCAGCATGCTGTTGACGGGCGAAATTGTCCGTCCGTCAATTGAGAGAGTAGAACCGATCTGGGGTTGTCTAAATAACCCAAGCCATTTGGAATGAACCACCCTGACGGGTTTAACGGCTTCGTTGGTCGCTCTAAAGTCCTAAGAAAACCAAAGAGAAAACTAATCTAAACTAACTAATCTATCTAAAATAAATAAAACAAACTAAACTAACTAAAACTAATAAAACAAACTAACTAAAACTAAATACAAGAAACTAAACTAACTAACAAAAAACAAATTAATATACTAATCTAATTAAAACAAACTACTAAATTAAACTAAACTAAATATAAACTACTCTAACTATTATATACAATCTACTAATTACTATTAATTAACCGTCTAATTACTAATTGAATTACAATTTATTCACAAATATACAATATACACACTTGCAGATTTGAATAAAACCTGTAAAACTCATGTGTTTTCTGCCCTAAGACAGCCAGAGATATTTTTTTATTTTTTTATTTTATGAATAAGAAATAAAACCTGCTGAAATTAAATGGTCTAATATATTTACTGAAATTAAGCAATCTAATATATTAAACATATAAATCTAACTAACAATACTAACAAATATGCTAACAGATAAATGACAGATTGACCTGGAAGCGCTACTAATTTGTCCTGTGTATGATGACTTCGAAGTTGGTCATAGGAAGGAAACTCGCACCGGTTAGTCCATAAGCTTCTCGTAAACGATAGGTTGTGCTGCTCTTTGAGTTGGTTTATAGGACAAACAAGACATAAAAAATCATAACAATTATAAGATTTATAAATCTCTGCAATAAAGGAAACCTGTTATGCAAAAACTTATACTTTATAATTCAACTTATGAAGAAGAGAAATCTGTCGTTCACAAACTGAATTAAGCAATTGCTATGTTCTTTAAATACTTAGAAGAAACCAGATATGGATAACAATGATTAAATTAT
>SNQJ01S0002352.1:152759-186995 GCA_010110895.2 Picea sitchensis
GATCTACAACATCAAGGCTTAGGTTGTAAGTTTCACTTTCAATTAATTCAATACAGTAATATGTCCCTTTCCCATAAAGATGATGTCACTTTATTACATAATTCCTTGATCATATGTATAGCTTAGCTATTGAATATATTGATCTTCCTTCACTTCGATTGGTTTGTACTGTTGTGGTCTGAACGGGACAAGAGCATTGGAGCGAAGCTTGGAACAACAGAGACCTAAGGAAAGCGTTCATAAGGTATGTACATGATCCTAGTCTCTTAGTTCATTCAATAGGTTGAATCTAGGGAAAGTGTATTATTCTGTCGTATTTTGTTCTAGATCCAGGTGGATCTAGGGAGATCGGTTTGTGTCCGCACTCACAGATTTATCCTGAAACACTACGGGATGCTTTGTATAATGTAGAACGATTGGAGACCATGATATTCCAATGCATTATATATCTGATCTTGAGGAGGATGTCAATAGAACCTAAAGAAAAATCACCATTGCAATTACTCTAGCCGCTTGCAAGAAGCAAAATTAATGTGCATGCAAAGGTAAAAAAAGGTAACATAACTATCTATCCTCTCAACATTTAATTAAGTTTCATACATATCTATCTATGTTTATTTCATATAGTAAAAAATTTATTAAGTCTATATGGTGATAAGAACGAGGAAGTTCACGTCTTGTCAACGGGGGTGGCCATAACTCATGCCAAATTTTGAATTGGCATGTGGAGACTACATGGTTTAAGTGGTGGTTTGTTGATATGAGTTCGGAAGCATGAACTGAGAAATCATAAAAATATCAAGATGATTGTTGTGACAAGACATAAGTCAAATCCGAGATTTGGGGGCACAACTCAGAGTTTAAGAGAAATTGGAGCACCATTTTGAAATTAGAAGAAAAAATGGGTAATTCAAGCTGTGTGGAAGCAAGAAGACAAGCTCGCATGTGAGGAAGGAAAGCAAAACACTCGTAGTCAGAGAATTTGAGGATGCCACAAGAACATAATCGCTTCAGGTAGTTGTGAAACCCTAGGCAAAGAAAGAGCTCTACAATCAAAACATTTGCTACAATTATTTCAATCTTTATGATTTTTTAGACTTATGGGTAGTGCTAAAGGTTTTATGGGTTCTTGAACTACAAGAAAATTGCATCGTGTAGAAACCCAATTTTTCTCCCACAATCACAGTCCTGTAGAGCAGTTCTAAAAACAACCTACTCTCCTTGTGTTAAGTTCTCCTTAGTTGTTGTCAAAGTGCTTATATTTACAGGACTATGGTCGAATCCTTTCAGCACTAGAGTTTTTGCGAGTCTTTGAAAACACATCCTATAGAATCCTGATTTACATAGTTCTTGTAGAAATATGTTTCTACAGTATCTATTTTTACAGGAATGGTTGTAGAGAAACATTCTAACCTAGGAATTGTCAAGAAAACCCTCAGTTTTCCTCTTTTCTCCGAAGCAAAACCCTTGCTGATTTTTTGTTATCACCATGTTTGCCTAAAATCCAGCTCAATTTGTCATCCTCTCTAAGGAACATATCAAATTGAACATTCTACAGGAAACCGGTAACCAGTCTTTCCTCAACTCATCATCCTTGACAACAATCATGGAAGCTGGATTCAAAAGGAGAGAACCAACAAATCCTTCTAGGGTTTATGATAATCCTGAGATAGTAGAATTTTTTCAAATATGTGATTGGTTGGGATACTTTGAAAGAATCAGAGGATTTGATGATGAGGTATCCATAGAATTTTCTCAGAATTTTCAGAGTATACAAGAAAAGAAATATGTGACCACAATAAGGGGACTAACAATTAGAACTAATGAGGTCTCCATCAACAAGATTTCTAGTTTTCCCTTAGGAATCCTTTGGGATAAAGAAGAGAGGCAAGAAGGCATTCTTCCTCCAAAATGAGAAACCTGATGAGGATAAAAATGGAATCAAAAGGGAAATTCTTCCTCACCCATGGCCAGAGGTGGCCTATCATATCATCAAATACATCAAATGTGAAGGAAGGATGAGTGTAGTCTATGCTTACCACTTTAGATTATTACACCACCTTAGATATCTTCCAAATCAAGAAGCACATCAAAACTTAAGCATCCCTTACTTCCTCCTCCAATCATTAAAATATATGAGCCTAAAAGTACAGAAAGGAAAACAAGAATTATTATCACATCATGGACTCATCAAGTTGATATTTTCAGATGGCCTTAGGAGTTTTAGGCACATAATTTTATGGGAATATTTCATAAATATGGATCAACGGGCATTTGAAGAGGTTCAAGGAGCTATGAATGAAGAGGAAAAGAAAAAGGGACAAAAACCTAAGAAAATCATCAGGCCCAAAAGTTCAAAACAACAAAATAAAAAGCATAAGTTAGATGAAAATAAAAGGAAGTGCATGATGCTTTAACTTCTTTAGGAACCCCCACTCTCAGCCCCTTGAAAATCACTAGTGCAGAATGGATACAACCTAGAAGAAGGAGGTCCAACAGAATCAAGAATCAAAAGAAGGAAATTCTAGTGTCATCCACTCCACTCACCATCACATTCAAAGTGGAAGAGGTAAAGGACTCTCCTAGTCCATAATTGTCAAAAGAAACAAAGGGGAAAGAACCTCAAGAGGAGACAATTGTGAAAGAAGGGAAACCACTTAAAGGAACCTCTAAAACAAAACCCCCTGTAGAAAATATCCTCTATCAAACTTTGTTGGAATTAGAGAAGGCCAAGGTTGATGTAATCAAGTGGAGAAGGGTGGTAGAATATAGTAAAGGAAAACATAAAGATGAGGCTTCTCAAGAATTGGAGTAGCAACAACTCCAATTTATGTAGGAAAAATTCTAAATTATGACTATGCAAAAAGTAAAATGCAACTAGAAGTTGAGAGTGGAGAACTAGAAGCTGCAACATCAATTGAACAAGGCAAGAAGAGATCTACATGAGAAGAGTGAACAAGTGGAAATTATGGAAGCTACAATCAAGACATTAGCTAAAGTGTCTATAAAGTTGTTGGAATGAAGACCACCAACTAGGACATATACATTGTTCCTAAAAGAATAGTGGCACAAGAATTAGATTGCACACTTGGCTAAATTTATGAAATTCAACTTTGATACCCCCAAAGATTTCCTAGATGCATATCAGGGTTGTAATATGGAGGAAAGAGCTAAATTGTATGAATTTTATATAAATAACCTCATCTTGTCACACCCTTACAATTTGAATCTCAATCCATATGTGGGGGATGTCCAATTGATGTCCTTTGCATCATGGATAAGGCATGAGGAAATGAGGGCAAAGGAATTCAAGAAGAATCTCAAACACCTTTGTGGATCAGAGTTGAGGCTGCTAGGCTTAGAGATGTCATAAATAGTCTTAATAGTCTCTCTTTGGATGGGGATGTAGCTCTAGGATGGAAAACCAAGCACATGGAAGAAATAATCCATCTTGATGACTCACTCAGATTATTGGGAGAAGCAGTAGAGACCTGCCATAGAAAATGACACTTTGTGCCTCATGATTTGCAAATCAAATAACCTTATTCCCCCAATACCTTGCAAATTTCCCTTTTAAGGACACCCTAGTACAAAGAAACTTTAAGGAAAATGAGGACTAAATGGATTGGGTTAAGGATGAGCCCTCCACTCCTTCTCCCTGTAGCACCTATTGTTGATCTCAATTCAGAAAATGAAGAAGAAGAATGGGCCAGAATTGTAAAGGATAAAGGATACCATGAACAACAAGTTATCACCATATATGTGGCCTAGGATATGAGGCAAGAGTTCAGTAAGTCGCATCAAGATAATGAACAACAAAATTTTGTTGAGTAGCAATAGGGTGATGAACAATAGGAAAATGTTGAACAACAACCTCCTAGTGAACAACAACAGGGTGTAGGGCAACAACAACAATAGTAGGAGTAGATGAAAAAATTTTGTTGCACAAAGGGTGTGCAAATTTTCAATGGGAGGTGATGATGACCCTCATTATTTTCCATTCCAAAGGCTCATCTTTGGCACATTTTTCCACCATAAAATGACTTTATATTTTCTTTTGACCATATTTAATAGTAAGTCATGGGTATTTTGCATGTTGCTTAATGAATGTATGTCGAGGTGGATTTTTGTGTATAATGTACCTTTTTACTCTAATGTTTTTGTCAAAATACGTGTATTCCACCAACCAAGTCAAACTTCAGGAGTAAGGGGCGCCAAGACCCTAGAAACAAGAGATTTTGTCTCCCTCAAAGAGATGTCAGTCGAAGATCAAGGGAAATTTTCCTTACCTACCTCCAAGAGTGCGCTTTGTGCATTAATAACCACTTTTGATCGGCGGGAGTTGAATATACAGGTGTAAAGGGATGATATCCCTCATTTACTCATTATCTCCTTGATTTGGGAAGGGAGGTCGAACTCTCTAGCTATATATAGACCTCTAGTTTAGGAGAGAAAGGGGGGAGATGTAGAGAATTTTGGAGAACGTATTGTATGGAGATAATGTGAATACTTTTGTTGAGAACTCAGAGCATTCCTGCTCTTGATGTATTACTGATATTTATGAAATAAATATGGTTTTGTTTTCGATCCATTAAAGTTTATTTTAGGCTCATTGTGCTTCTTGGGTAGGGCCATGTTATCGCACAATCTGTACTTGCCCAAATCCCAAGGCAAGTGGATGCAAGATTGGCGTAACATGGAGTGACCTATCACTGTCACATTAATAGGAAACCCCTTTCTATTTATGAGTATATCACAGTATCCCAAGGGAGACGTCCCCAGTGACCTGAGGGTTTGAGAAGGCTAAGGTAAAAGATATAAGAAAGTCCAACCCCTCTCACAAGTCACTCAAGTCAGAGGTTCTTTGTGTTTTATAGAGATGAAGCAAAGAGGAAATAAGGTGTATGTGCCCATAACAAGACAACAAATAGAAAATAGTGCAGTTTCCAAGTACCATATGATGTTAGCGCTTCATAAGACCATGAACCTATGAAAAATAAGTAAGTTGATATAAAACTACAACAATGTAATTATTTACAAAAGAAATGAATGTTTTGTAACAACCATAGTAATTATGCCTTAAAAATGCTCGAAAATGACATGATAACAAAGCTCTAAGTTGACAGAATGATGACAACTTGTCAGAAGAAAAATTGGCAATGTCTAATCAGATTTTAATGTCACTTTTTAAGATAAATCTGTTGATGTAAGATGGTTGTATCAATATTTTGCAACAACAACAATTTAGTCAATGAATTAGTCTAGTTTAAGGTTAGCAAAAGTTAGTAAAAGTTTCAAGAAATATAGTTTGAGAGTTGTTTGATCAATCAATCACTACAGTGAGTGGACTAGTGCCTTTTAGGGTGTATGGAATCAACAATAGTAGCAACAAATCTTAGAGAAAAATAGCAATGATAGTACTTAGTCAAAGGAGATGGAATGGATGGAGGAGGTGTTGGTAACCCAAGGCCTCAAGCATCCAAGTCCTAAAAGAAAATTGGCTAGAAAGTAAGGAAACTTAGGCCCTAGCGAATTCTCTTTTCTTAGACAATTTTGGAAATAGTATATGAAATAGGCAATTAGAGTAGGGATACTAGAGTTCTAGCATTTTAGGGCTCTAGTAGCTGCTTCTAAACAAGGTTCACTTTGAGAAATTTAAACAAGTGGAAAAATATATAGAAAAAGATATAACTTATGTTTCTCTCCTAGGGTTTTAAGCAAGCAATTTCATAATCTTTAACATGAACCAAGTAAAATTTACCACAAGAATTCATTAACATAAACAAATTGCATATTTTCTACTTACTTCACCAAGAATAATCAAGCCAAACCCTAGTTGAAGATCCTCCATAATGAAGAATAGCCAAGATACACCAAAAATTGTCTCTCCAAGAAGTTGTGCACTAGTTAGTTCAGCCAATAACCCTTAAAGAGGGAAAAATTTCAGACCACACACTTGTTTGATGAGTTCATGATCAAAAAATGAGAGTCGTTTCTCTCTATTTATACAGTTTCAATGACCTTTAATTAAAATTAGGCTATAAATAGGCCGACATGGACAAATTACATCAAAAATCCATTTTTTACATAAATGAAATTAATGAACCCTAATTTCATCTCCAAGGGTGGTGTCATGCCCTTCTAGGGTGACGTTAGGCCCCTGAGGTGGAACGTTAGGCCTCAAATGCAGAACGTTTGGCCTCTAAAGGCCCTGAATGCTGCCACACGTGCCAATTAGCACACAATTTCCCTCATAAATGCAAACCTTGATTGGATGTCGTCTAGGGTCAAATGATGATGTCATGGGATCTCAAGGGTCAACGTCCTGGTGGAAAGGAAAGACCCCCCTGGGTCTAGGCCTCCCAAAGTGTCTTGAGGGAAACCTCCTTATTTCTTCATGGTGCAAACCTCTGGTGTCTCTCTGCCCTTGGTTGGGGTCACAATATCCATCTGTGGGATTTCAGCCCCATGGAGGTCTGAGCTAATCATTCCCCCATATGTACCTATCCACCGAGCAAAGCCCTACATCAACAACAAGTACGCCTTCCAGGGGTTCATAAGTCATAGGGATCATAACAATGTCAATCACATCTAATAATCAAATTACCCAAACATGTGCATCAAACCCCCCTTTACCCAGACAAATTCTCAAAGACATTATGCAATTTAACAAGTCAAGTCTGGAGAGGGTCTCAGGATGTCCTATTGGGATAATCCTCCTTAAGTTTAGGGTGTTTCCTAGGTGAGAGCCAATCTAGGTCATGTAAGTGTGTGTGAGGTGACATGGGAAGTATTTGGGCATAGGGTGCAGTGATAAAAGGGAAATGTAGGTCTTACCTGTGGGTGCCTCTATAGAGGGTGAGTTGCACCTTGTCATGGATGCCATTGTTTCCTAGCCCATTCAATGTCTTTTATTCTTAGTCTTATTGCTTTTTCTTTTGTGCTTCAAGGGAAGAGTTTAGAGACATTGTCCTGGCTTGGTGACCAGAGGTGACAACATTACCCACAAGCATTTCACGGAGATGAGATGGTTGGCTCGTGATGAGACCCCCTTTCTCTTGGCTATGCCACTAAGAGCCACTACCCTTGTTTGGTGACCAGATAGATGGTAGTGTCATACTGCTACATGCCCATGGTCCTAATAGGTCGACTCATGATGAGAGATCTCATCCACCAACTAATACCTTGAGAGTTTGTTTATCTTACGGGTTCCCTTTTCTTACTGAGAAATTTTTTACTGCTTTCTCGAGAATCTGTGGGCAAAGCATCTCAAAGGTTTCATTTTGGATTTTAACTCTTTCCAGCTACTTTTACCCTCTAGGACTTTAGCCCCTTCTTCCCATAAGACAAGGTACAACCCTTCATAGTGTGGCAAACCCAATGCCCGAAAAAAGGTAGGGGGGGAAATGAGAGGAGTAAGGATGGAAAGTGGTAAGTATGGAGGGGATGGACGATGAAATTTCATAGACCCACCCAGTGGCAACCCATCCTAAAGGGAGATCAACTTACTAGGGCATCATTGTTGAAATATTGTAACTGCAAAGAGTATTCTATTTATTATTGAGTCATTTACTTATAGATCAATCCCCTTTTGTGGATTGATCATGTCGGGGCTTATGCATGACCATATTCCCTTTTGTGGATTGGTCAAACCCTAATTATATCATGCTAATTAAGAAGTCGACCCCCAAGCCTAATTAAAGTGGTTATAACCACTAAGTGAAGAGGTCAGCCCTACTTGATGAAGAGACACCTCCCTAGTGCCTGCCAACTAGTATAAATAAGTGAGGAGTGTTCATCATTTGCACACTCACTCAAGTCACTCATCTAGTGCACAAGTTTGAAGGAAGTTGCAGTTGTCGGTAGAAGAAGAAGAGAGAGAAGCGCATTGCTCAATGTTGGATGTTCTCTAGTGTTTGGTTTATTATCTTGGCATTGTATTGGCAATCTATATTAAGGAATTTTTTGATGGGTTTTCTCCCCCATGAGGGTTTCCCAGGATAAATGATGTGTACGTTGTGATTGTGTATATTTCAGTGATCCTGCTTATGCTATTATTGTCTATTAAATTGAAAAGAACTTAATAGCTTCTCTAAATTTAACATGGTTTCAGAGCTTGACTTAATAGAGCACCTTTCACTGGGTAACAAAAAACATCATTGTTGTCGTACAAGAAAATTAGGGTCTTTTATTGGAAGAGAATTTTAGCCTAAAAACTATCTAGGGAAGTGTGCCATAGACTAGAAAACTCATTGGCACCTTGAGCGCACATTTTCAGTGGCCAGAGCCTTCGGAAAGTGAAACCTTAGTTTTTGGCTGGTACCAGAAAACCAGGAAACCAAAACTAGTACTGAAAGTACCAGTTCAAAATGGCGCAAGTCAAGTTTTAAGGGGTAAAACTTGAAATTTTTGAAATCAGACTACTCGAGCCTACTTGCCTCATCCCATCGCATCTAGTCCTTGGATCTGAATTCCATAATTTGAAAGTTGAAAAATTAGGGTTTCCTCATAAAACCCTAAGTTGATGTTGCAGTTGCAGTTACAGTTGTAGTGCCAGTTGCAGTTGCAGTACCAATTGCAATTACAGTTGTAGTACCAGTTGCAGTTGCAGTACCAATTGAAGTTACAGTTGTAGTACCAGTTGCAGTTGCAGTTCCAGTTCCTTCATGTCAGTCGTAGCACCAGTTGCAGTGCTAGCACTAGTTGTAGTATCATTTGCAGTGAAATTTTTTGTGAAGTCTTGGGACTGTTGTGTTATTGTCCTAGTGCACCTTACCCTAGCAAGATATTGTCAGAGGTATGTACTTACATGTGTTTAAAATGCATTATTCTAAAGGGTACTTGTAGGAGAAGGGATATTTTTTCATAGATCCAGAAGGATCTCAGATCCAACACATTCAAAGGAACAATGCACCTCAGGTCTGATCATTTTATATGCATATATTTGTTATGACATTATATTGACATCTAGGTTGTATGTTGAAGTTATGAACATCATACTAACCCTTGGTCAAATTAAATATAAGGTATTATATTGAGATTAGAGTTTATTCTCTAACTTAGACTTCTATCAAGATATCATATTGTCTTAGTACAGAGGTTACTCTCCTTCTCCTGAATCAGTCTCTATCCTCTGTGATCAGAACTCACTTTTTCTTTCAATCCTTCCTCGGAATCGAGAGTTTCCACTCGTGTCTCTACATTCTTTGTAGGCCCTCTCCTTGCCCACACCACACTTCCTTTCTTGCCTTCCTCAACAAGATTGTGTGTGGCTCGAAATCAAAGTCCGTGGTCAGGTCGGGAAGCCTTACAGATGGGCAGTCTACCCCATACCCTCATTAAATATTGAGGAGGCCTTCCCACCTACCAACCTAAATGTAATTCATTTCAGGTCAGAAGGTTGTTCTGATCTTGAGCAATTAAAACCAACATAGTACTGGTTCGATGGAGGTTAACACAACCATTCTGAGTACCCTCCACTGTCTTTTCATTAGCAATCGTGGTCTCTCTTAGCACATCCCCTTCTCAACAGTCATGCATCACGTTTCCACTATCTATTAAAATACCAGGATTTACATTCATCGACCTTCATACAAAGGTCCACCAAATCAAACATTCACACTTTGAATTTACCATAGTTCCTAGCCAATAAAGTTATATTTACAGACTGGGGGAAACATGATGTTACAATTCCCTCCCCCTTAAATGAATAATCGTCTTCGATGTTCTATCTATCAACATGATAGGTATGTACAGAAGTAAACAAAATTGGATATGCTTGTTTCATGGCATCTTCCATTTCCCACGTAGACTCATCTGGGCCAAAGTGTTTCAATTTCACCTTGACTTGTGCAATGGTTTGGTTCCTGAGTGATTTTTCCTTCCTATCTAGTATGCATTGGGGTTCTAGCAGGAATTGTCCCTCTAGTTCCACCTGGATCACAAACTAGTCAATTACATGATTAGCATCATGTACATATTTCCTCAATAACGAAACATGGAAAACATTATGTGCCTTTACTGTGGGAGGAAGTTGTAATATACCAGATATAAAAAGTATGAGAAAAAGAAATAAAATTCTAGTAATGTTAGAATATCATCAATATAACCAAAACAATAACCACAATAGCACTGAAATGATATAAGAACAACAACATAAATAACACTTTGATTCTGGAAGCAATGTTCACAGGCCTCTTCGAGGAGGCAACCTCTAGTTGAGCAGCGCTCTATTAGAATATTATCCAAGCTAGGGTTCTCATACCCTCGAATACTATTTATACTAAGTATGTCTATTAAAAGAAGCATCTAGAGGAAGATCCTTCTAGAAGCGGAAGCTTCTATTAGGTATTCTTACATCCACCTTCTTCTATTTTATTGAAAGGCCTTATTAATATTGACCTTTATTACATCCGAATATATTGTTCTACCTATGTGCGGGTTAGGACCCTCATGTCCGCCCTCTTAAAAACAACCTTGTCCTCAAGGCCTAAGATGAGGAAATTGCTGCAGAATGGTAGTTGGTTCCCAAGTGGCATCTGCTGGAGTTGTATCTTTCCACTGGAATAACACTTCCTTGATGGTTCTCTGACGTAGACGACGCTCACGCTGGTCCAAAACTGCTTCTGGTTGTAGCCAAATGGATCCTTCTTCAACTAACTCGGGAAGGTTGGTTTGAATTTGGAACTTATCTCCAATCACCTTCTTTAAGCATGAAACATGAAAAACAAGATGTAGATTCGAATAGTTGGGTAAAGCTAACTGATAGGATACTTGTCCCACACGCTTGAGAATGATATAAGGACCATAAAATTTGGGCGCTAGCTTTTGAGAATGATCGGCCTTGAGGGAAGTTTGTTTGTAAGGTTGCAGTCGAAGAAACACCTGATCCCCTTCTACAAATTGATGTTCAAAGTGACCTTGATTTGCTTGTTGCTTCATACGATTCTGTGCCATGACCAAATTCTCTTTGAGGGTACGAAGAATAGCCTCTCGAGCTATAAGTGTTTAGTCAACCGCCTGGACCTTCGAGGCACCCAGTAAGTATGAGAGAACTGAAGGTGGCTTCTGTCCATATACCGCTTCAAAAGGAGTCATGCATGTAGTTGTATGGTATGAAGTGTTGTACCACCATTCAACTAGGGGTAACCATTGAGTCCATTGATTTTTCTTTTTCGAGGAAAAACACCTCAAATATGTTTCCAAACACTTGTTGACAACTTCCGTTTGGCCATCAGTTTGGGGATGATAAGTTGTGCTGAGATGAAATTCGATGCCTTGTATCTTGAACAGTTCTTGCCAAAAATTTCTTGTGAAAGTTGGGTCGCAATAAAAAACAATAGAGTGCGGCATGCCATGAAGCTTGAAGACCTGATCCATGAAATTTTGAGCCACCGTGGATGATGTAAACGAGTGTTGAAAGGCGCATAAATGAGCATACTTGGAAAGGCGATCAACAACCACCATGATGGCTGATTTATTTCCTGATTTGGGTAAGCTGGTAATAAAATCCATATAGATGTCCTTCCAAATAGCAGGTGGAATTGGGAGTGGTTGTAGTGTTCTCAGATATTTGACTATTTCCCCCTTGCTGCGTTGACACACATCACACTAAATGACAAAATTATGAATGTCTTGTTTCATACCATCCTAGAAAAATGAATGTTTGACCCTGTCATAGGTTTTGGTGAACCCGGAGTGCCATGTTGTGTGTGTAGCATGAAGCTCAGAAACTACCGTGGATTTAAGATTTGATTGTTTACTTAAATACAAATGGAATTTGTATCAAAGTTCATCATGGAGCCAAGAGTACCCTGGGAAAGCTGGAGCATTGGACTGCAATTGTTGGATTAGCTGCAAACTTTTGGGATCTTGTAGCCATTCCTAGCGAACGGCTTGGAGCTAATCTGGTACAATGAATGAAAGAGAAAAAAGGGATCCTTCATCTTCATATTTGCGGGAAAGTGAATCTGCAACCACATTGTATTTTCCTTTCTTGTAAATGATCTCATAATCATATCCAAAGAGCTTAGTCACCCATTTTTGTTGTTCTAGGGAGGAAATGCGTTGTTCCAGAAAATACTTGAGGCTTTAATGGTCTGTCTTAATTTGGAAACATTGACCCAATAGATCAGGGCGCCATAGATCAATGGCATGCAGAATAGCCAACATTTCCTTTTCATAGATGGATTTGCCCAGATTTATTTTAGATAGTTTCTTGCTAGTAAAGGCCAAAGGTCGACCCTCTTGCATAAGGAAAACACCAATTCCTTTCCCTGCGACATCACATTCCAACACAAAGGTCTTTGTGAAATCGGGAAGGGCGAGGACTGGAGTGGTCCACATGGCCATTTTCAAGGTTTGAAAAGCTTGAGCAATGGCTAGAGTCCAAGTGAAAGATTTATTTTTGAGGAGAGCAGTGAGAGGTGCTGCAATCTTCCCATAATTCTTAAGAAACTTGCGATAATACCTTGGTAAGCCCATAAATCCATGCAAGCTCTTAAGAGTCTTTGGGTGAGGCAAGTCTTGCATAGCTTCAATCTTTTTAGGATTCACCCTCACACCATCCTTGCCAACCAGATGACCCAAGTATTCTACTTCTGAGGTGCCAAAAGCACATTTAGATTGTTTCAGGAAAAGTTGGTGCTAAGAGAGTAGATGGAGAACTTGATCCACATGAGCAAGATGGTTTGTCCAGGTTTTGCTATAGATGAGGATATCATCAAACAAAACTAAGACAAAATGGTGGAGAAAGTGATGGAAGACACGATTCATGAGGCTTTGGAAGGTGGAGGGGGCATTACACAAGCCAAAGGGCATGACCAAAAACTCATAGTGGACCTCATGAGTTCTAAAGGAAGTCTTGGGAATGTCTGCCTCTTTCATACGTATCTGTTGTTAGCCCAAACGAAGATCAAGTTTAGTGAAGAATTGGGTGCCACACAATTCATCCAGGAGGTCATCAATGATAGGAATGGGGAATTTGTCTATGATGGTAAGTTTGTTGAGGGAATATAAGTCAGGAAACATTCACCAAGAACCTTCTCTCTTCAAGACCATGACCACAGGAGAAGAGTAGGGGCTTGTACTAGGGCGAATAACGCCTGCATTAAGGAGTTCCTGAACCATTTTCTCAATTTCATTTTTTTGGGAAAAGGGGTGACGATATGAACGAATATTGGGAGGAAGGCTTCTGGGTACAAGGGGAATGGAATGATCATGCAGACCATGGGAAGGAGGGAGTCCTTGGGGAGTGGAAAAGACCAATTGATGTTTAGAAAGGATGGCTTGGAGGTCTTGCGGGACTAAGGGTGTCTCTGTTGCTTGTATGGAATGGAGTTGGGTGATAACACCAGAATGAACTTTTTTTAGCATCTTTTCCATGCGATGGGAACTAATGATCTCAAGTGATCCGGCGGTGATGACTTGGAACTTATATTGGTGGCCCTCCTGGTCAAATTTCATTGTTAAGTCTTTAAAATCCATGAGAATGGGACCCAAATTCCTTAGTCAGTCTGCACCCAACACAATGTCACAACCTCCCATGTCGATAGCAAACATATGGGATTTTAGGTGGTAGTCACCAATTTGGAGACACACATTTTCACGCCCTCCACATTTCATGGAACCACCATTGGCAATCATGATTTGGAAATTATTGATGACATGGATGTAGCAATGAGTTTCTTGGGCAATGCAACGATGAATAAAATTATGGGTGCTACCACTATCAACCAGAATGATGACCTTACGATGCTTGATGTAACCTATTAGCTTGAGGGTTTAGGGAGTAGAGAAGCCAGTGAGAGCATTGAGGGAAATGATCGGTTTTACTTCGGTAGGGTCCGAGGGAGGGGTTATGTCAGTGGATTCAAGTGACTCCGACACAAGGGGAGTTTCTACATCCTCTTCCGAAATATCCTTTAAGATGGCCATAAAAATATTTTGTTCTTTACACTTGTGTCCCAGGAAATATTTGTCATCACAATTATAACAAAGGCCTTTGAGTTGGCATTCAACCATTTAAGCCATGGTCAATTTTTGGATATTTAGTGGAGCAGAGGGAGTAGTGGGATTTACTGGTTTAGGGCGAGGGATAAAGGAGGGTTTTTGGTTTTGAGAAGATACAACTTGTTGTGCTTCTTTATCTCTTTTAGTAGCCTCCACCCAACTCCGAGACCGAGCCATGAGGACATGGGCCTGAATCTCATCCTTGAGGCCACTGATAAAACACTCTCGGGAAAAGGCATCAGACATGCCCTCTGTTCTAAAAACTAGGCGCTCAAAGGAATCTATAAAGTCTTCCACTGTGCCTAATTGTTTCAACTTTTTCAAATGGCCCAAATGGTTGGTGTCAATGTCAAAGCGTCCATAAAGCTCTGCCACAAAGTGTGTCCAAGCAATATACCCTTGACGAGAAGTTTTTCTCCATTGCCACCATTGCCAACGTTCTTGATCTAGATGGAGAACACCATACCAGAGTTTGGCCAAGTCATCTGTAATGTCGTATAAAGAGAAATAATGTTCCATTTGGGTTACCCAACTAGTGGGGTCTGAGCCATCAAATTTGGTCACATCCACCCGCGGAAGGCATATGTCACATTGAAAGTGATGGTTCTGGAAGTTATGGGAATGAGAGGAATGGTCACCTTCAGTATGTGGAGGTGAGGAAGAGGAAGGGTTATCTGTAGGGATATACAGTTTGGTGCAGAGTGTCGAAAAGACAGATTCAAGCTGGGTGGTGAGGTCTTGCTTGATTTCCTCCATTGAGGACTGCATGGTTGTATTGATGGCGACAACATTGGCACTGAGTTGTTTCACTTCTTGTTGGATCTCGATGAGAGCATATTGCAAGGCGTTGAAGCGAGCTTCCAAGTCTTGGCTATGGGTATGGGCCATGAGGATTTTGGGGGAACTGAAAAAGGGGCGAGAGGGGTCAAAACAATTTGCCAAAAAATGATATGGATGAATGTGATAAGGGCGAAGAGATGAATCCAATTGAATAGGTCTCAAATAATGGTGAAAAAATTTCCAGACCTTTTTTTTTTTTTTTTCACTTGTAGAGTTATACTCTAGTTTGACGAATACTACAGTGATGAAATGCCCAAATGCTTATCTAGGAAGAAATGTGTAGTGATTTGGCAACACGAACACAGTTGCATGGCAATAGATCTTGTCTATTTTAATTTGTTTATGTTTCTTCCCCCAAGGGTTAGGTATTCAAGGGTTCTACAGATAAGGGTTTTCCCTGTGCTATAGCTCTCTGATATACATGTGGGGTTCAATAGTAGTAATCGACCCAATATCTCAGGGCACTAACTAAGGAGGATAGATCGTACCCTTAGCCGTACTACCCGACTACCCAGGCACTAGAGAGTATCTTCCCGAGTGTTGTTCTCGGTGACACTATAGCAGTCAGGCGGCCGATCGGTTTATCTAAAGAGGGATTCAAGTAATCTAGGTTGATCCGTACACAAGTACTGTTTGATGTGCTACCACTCAAAGGGGTACCAACAAGGGTTACAAGGGAGGCCAACATATGCGTGCTTAAGAACCACTTGTATTTCCTGCGTGTATGAATCCCTCAACCACGGGTTTATGCGTGTAACGATAGATCTCTGTGGCTTAAAGACACTAGAATACGTCTCTACCCTAAAAAAAAAATTGACCCACACTTTCTATCGAGGAAAGTGCTCTGATACCACTTGTAATATACCAGACATTAAAAGTATGCAGAACAGAAATAAAATGCTAGTAATGGCAGAATAACAACAATATAACCAGAACAATCACCACAATAGCACTGCAATGATATAAGAACAACAACAAAAATAACACTTTGATTCTGAAAGCAATGTTCACAGGCCTCTTTGAGGGGGCAACCTCCAGTTGAGCAGCACTCTATTACAATATTATCCAAGCTAGGGTTCTCATACCATTGACTCCTGTTTATACTAAATATTTCTATTAAAAGAAGCATCTAGAGGAATATCCTTCTAGAAGCGGAAGCTTCTATTAGGTCTTCTTACATCCGCCTTATTCTATTTTATTGAAAGGAATTATTAATATTGGCCTTTATTACATCCGAATATATTGTTCTACCTATGTGCGGGTTAGGACCCTAACAAAAGTGTTATCCTATAGGCTACAAGTCCCACTCTATCTAAGACTTCAAAGGGTCCACAATACTGAGGTACCAACTTGGCACAGTCTCCCACTCTCACAGAACTCTTCTAGGGTCTAACTCTGAGATAGACATGGTCTTCGGCTTTGAACTCTCGGGGAGTTCTCTTTCTGTTGGCATAACTTTTCTGTCGATCCTGAGAAATTTTCAGATTTTTCCTTATCTACACTACTTGTTGTTCCATTTCTTTCAGCATGTCGGGTCTGATTGTAATGTTGTCCACTGGATTACTCCAGCTGATTGGAATCTTGCACTGTCTACCATAGAGGACTTCAAAAGGGCTCATCTTCAAGGATTATTGATAACATTTGTTGTAGGCAAACTCTACCAATGGTAGGTAGTCTTCCCACTTCTTAGGCTGATGCATTACATGCATCCTTAGCATTTCCTCTAATATTTGGTTCACTCTTTCTGTCTTTCCATCGATTTGAGGGTGATAAGCTATGTTGAATAGTAGTTTTGTCTCCAGACTGACCATTAGGGATTTCCAAAATTTTGAAGTGAACTTGGTATCTTGGTCAGATACAATTTCCTTGGGCATGCCATGCAGTCTAAATATCTCCTTCATGAATATTTTGACAATATCTATGGCCTTGCAAGTTGATTTGATAGGAATGAAATGAGCAGACTTACTCAGTTTTTCCACCATGACCATGATGGCATCATTTTTCTTGGATGACTTTGGTAATCCGGTGATGAAATCCATGGAGATAGTTTCCCATTTCCATTTCGATTAGAGTGTGCCATCTAGCCATTTCTTTATGGTTGTCTTATTAAGTTGTCTATAATCTATGCACAGTTAGAGTGTGCCATCTTTATTTTTCACAAACAAGATGGGTGCTCCCCACAGAGATACATTGGGTCAGATGTAGCCTTTTTCCATCATCTCCTTTAGCTGTAGCTTGAGCTCAACCAACTCTGGCATGCTCATCCTATATGGCATTCTATATGCCGGTACTATTCCTGGTGTAATCTCTATCGAGAAATCAATATCCCTTCTCAGAGGTAGACCTGGTGCTTCTTCGGGGAACACATCCTTGTATTCTCTTAATATGGGGTGGTCCTCTAGGTTTGGTTTGTCGTCCTTAATGGATTCCAACACCTTTATTGCATATAAGGAACACCCTTTTCTGCAATACTTCTTCATTTGAAGGGTCGATATTTGTCTCACTGAGAGAGGCTTCTGAATCCCTTGGAGGGTCATCGTTCTCCCTTCTTCATTTACACATTCTAAAGTTTTATGATAATAGTCCACTTTAGTTTTATAAGAAACCAACCAATCCATACCAATCAACAAGTCATATGAACCCAGGGGAAGTACGTTAAGGGTCACTCAGGTGGGAAATCCACCCATGATGAATTGACAGGATGGTATGGCCTCTGCCACCTTTCTTTTGGTACCAATAGCTAGTTGCACCAACCACGGTTTAACATGTCTAATTGGTTGCAATTTACACTTATCAACAACCTGAGGGGCCACATAACTCAAATTAGAACCTGGATCAATTAAAATAGAAACTAGATGGTTGGCAATCATACCTTCTAGTTCCACTACTAAATCTTGGTGGTCGGCTTTATTATTGTCCAAGGTTGCATAGATTTGTGGTATGCTCCTAGCCACATCATTGATGGCGGTAGCTTCTTGGATATTGTAGACTCTCTTACTGTTCTATTGTATGTGTGGGCAGTCCATCAATTTATGAAATTCTCCACAACCCCAACATTTTAAGGGTTCCTTATTGAGGTTGTCGTTCCTCATTGGGACTGTCCTAAAAGGTTTATTTCCACTTTGAGAGGGGGAATTTTGTTGATATACACTTCTAGCATGAGGGCTCCCTCTAGAATCTTTTCCATAGTTCTTAAATCTTGAGGATTTAAACCCTTTCTTATGGAATCCCGAACTATTCTTCTTCTTCCAGTCCTCATGGGGTCTTGTCTTACTCCCAAACTGTTCATAAAAATACCTTTCCTTCCAGATAGCTTCTTCTAAGGTCTTTGGTTCATCAAACTCAATCCTATCCCGGTAGGTCTGAGTTAACCCAGTAATGAACTGCTGCATTTTTTCTTTTTCATCTTTTATGTAGGGTACATACCTCAGTAGTTCAAGGAATTTATTGACAAATTCATCTATGGTGAGCTGCCCTAGCCGGAGCTCATAGAATTCCTTAGTTTTCCCATCCATGCATTTTTTTAACAGTGACTGCTTCCTTAAGTATTTCTCAAATTGTTTCCATAACAAGTCCTTCTCATGGACTCCTTTCACATTCCTAAGGTCTTCCCACCATATGGAAGCCTTTCCATTCAGGTTGAAGATGGCTATCCGAGCCTTCAAGTTTTCAGAGTAGTCATGGACTTTGAAATACTTCTTTAAACCAAGCAACCAAGCTTCCGCCTCTTCTCCCTTCTTAATATCTCTGTCAAAAGAGGGTGGTTTGGATTTCTTGAACTCTTCAAGACTATGGGTTTTGGAATGCTTTCATTTCTTTCCTTTCTTGTGAGGATGCGAGTCGGCCCTGCTACTAGAACATCCTTCGGAGTTGTCAACTTCCTTTCTAGAGGACTCTCCCGATGAGTTTCCCCTGCTTCTAGGTTGGACCTTCTTCACGGTACTTCTCCCAGTGGGGTCACTTAGGGATTCATATTTTCAGATCTCAGGTGGACTTTGACTTCTCTTCTTGTGTTGTCTGTCCATATGACTGGTTGCGGGTTCATGCTACAATTTCCTCTGTATGTGAGGTAAGCTTTGTTGCAAGACTGCGTTAACTTTTGTTTGTTTCTCTTGCTCCTTTATCAATCTCTCGTTGTCATCCTTGAAACTCTGTAACTCGGCCCTGAGGCTCCTTACAGTTTCATCCAGATCTGGAGGGGTTTCCACAACCCTCCTTTCGTCATATTCTTTGTCTCTATTGTGGGAGCCATCCCCCAATTCATGACACGTCACCATCCTTTAGTCTTGGATTTTTCCCGTGATTCACTGACTGATCGAGTGTTGAAAAAACACTTATTGTTAGCTAACAATATATTATTTGATGAAAAATACACAGTTCAATTTATTAAATGCATATACAGAGTAGAAAGTTTCACTCTTTTCTTTAATAACATTTTTTTTTAAACTAGACTTTTAAGAAATAGGAAAGATAGGGTGTCACTCCTTTAAAAGTACTCCAAATAGCATTGTAAAGTGACTTGTCCGTAATCCCATGAAGGCCAAGTGTTGTAACCATGCTCTGATACCATTTTGTCACATACCCACAATGGGGCATAAATAAATTTTTCTTTTTATTAACTTTCTTTAGTTTCCACTTTCTTTTGTTGCAGGTTCTTCCAATCCACGACTCTTTCCTGAGCCCCATTTTTGAAGGGTTTGAGCAATAGGTTCTATCTTTCCATGCTATCCCCTTCCTTCCTATGTCCTCAAGCTATGACCACACTCTCCCGTGACCCAATGGTCCTAATTTGCTCTCTCACGAATCGAGATCTCGCATTTCGTGACTTTGCAAGTTGGCTTACCTCTGTTTCCCCGATTCCTGATTTCCCGATATTCGTTTTCTAGATGAATGGTCTGGATCCCTCCTTCGATCAATTACTGTGATCCTTTTGCGAACTCCGACTTCATGAGTTGAGAGTCAGTGAAACGTTGATTTCTCTCCATGCATCCCTTCTCGATGGACGATTAGGATCAAATCAGGGCTTCATGTATCATGTATTTGGATGTGATTCAACCCTGACTCTTTCGATCCCCAAAATCCCAACGGCGTTAGATCAATGGTCCACGATCTCCCATGATCCAACGGTCCAAATCCTTTCTCATGAATCGAGTCTTTCCCGATCCCCAATTTCCCAAAATTCACCTGTGTCAAATCAATGGTTCACAATCCTCTGTGATCCAACGACTGTGATTAAATCGTGAGTTCATGTTTTGCAATTTGTCACAGCTTTTACCTTTGAATTTCCTGATGTGCGAGTCAGCGAAATGTTGATCTTCCTCCACGTATCCTTCCCAACACCAACGACTAGGATCAACTCTACTCTTTCCCTTGTGAATCTTCCGAAGTCCAAATCCTCAAACTCTCAGATCTGCTGCCATCTGTCTACCCTAACGATGGACGGTTCTGATGATTTTAGAACTTCGGTACTTGCCAAAGTCCATTCTCTTGTATACTTTCGAAGGGTTTAACCCTCCTGCACCTTTCCTGGATCCAATGACTGTTGGTCCTCGCACTCATATCTGATGGCCCAAATCTGATCTCCTCATCCGCGCTCTTCTAATTGTCTGGATATGAATTCCCACGGTCCATATCTCTCACAATGCTCGACCCAATGGTCACTGCTCCTCCTCCTCCTAAGCTTTCACTTTCTTCCCTGACTTGGAAGATTTCAGATGTTCTGAAGGCCTCAACCCTCGATTTACGTCCCGTGAACCCTGATATATGGGTCTCTACTTCCTCTTTCCTTCCGAAGCTTATGAACTTGAAACAAGTTCACCTCTTGGACCTCATCCACACTCTTAAAAAGTGCTTATCTCTTCTGAGCTTGGTTCTTATGGGATTTTGAATTCCCACATACTCTTTCATTAATCTGCTCACATCAGACTGACGGTCCATGATCTTCCTTGATACAATGGTCCATATCACATCACAACTTTGGGTTTTGGAAGTTTAGTTGTGCCAACGTGCGAATCTCCCGATGTGAGAATTTGTGAATATTGAAGGAGTCGAGGTGTTAATGCCCGCGCCCCTTCTTCAAATACAATGATCGTGACAAACCCTAGCTTCTCCCGAAAAAACATCATCCGTTCATCTTCTAAATGAAAGGATATTCCCTTTTGATACTTGAACCTCACTATTCTTCCTGAGATTTTTTGGCTCTGAAGGACTTAAGATTTTTTTACTCTTTCTTTCAAACGTAACACTTGGAAGCATTCTTCCACGCACTCCTTAAGTTCATTCCTCAAATCTAGGACTTAAGATGGTCTCGGTCTCCGCCCACCAATTGAGGAGGTGGGTGACTCAGAGTCTTTTTCCTATGATAAAAATCATAAATCTATAGTCAAAAGGACTCACAAAGAAAGAAAAATTACATTGGATTATGGTGTATTATGCGCCACAGAGGATGTTCTCATAGATTCCAAGAAAGCTAAAATGAGCCAACTCTATTAAACAATTTTATCCATCTCACATGCCTCTTTTGAAAAGTCAATAATGGAAGAAAGAGAATTAGAGCAAGCCAAGTTTGAAATAACATATCTTAAGCATCGGGTTCAATATCATCAAGAAGCTGGAGGGGTAAAAAACTTTAAGAAATACTTTCTAGAAGTATATAAAAAATTCCTTAAGATGCAATAAGACTTAGTAATATAGGAATTCACTCTTTAGGAGGAGTCTTTGATATTTGGGATCACCTATAAGGACATACTTTGGTGGGCAGAGAAATGATCCAACACCTTAGAGAAGGTTCAGTTCATTCAAGCATTACAAAAGGATAAAGGGGCAGAGGACCCTAACATAGAGTTGTTATTGGATGGGCGGTTAGATAAAATGCACTCAGCCGCTAAACATTGGGATACGATTGTGGACGAGTCCAAAGATAAAGTAGAAGAAGAATGGGAATGTTGTCATCAAGTTTGGGAGAAGTTGAACCAACCAATGAAAGACCTCCAATAACCAACTTTCAACTCTCTTTTGGAATTTTGACCAATATATGAAGTATCACACAAATTGCAGTGATCGAACGGCAAGTATAAAGATCAAATTGACAAAATCACAACTATAGAGCGAGGGAACATGCAAAGATACATCATCGTCCAAGTCAAGATTGTATATCAAATGGAGCAATCGACTAACAGAATGTGGAAATACACTTTCCAATTCCCCGATAGTAAACATGAGTCAAGTTTTTCGATGGAACAACACAAATTCCCTTTCAGTGAAAGTTGTACAAGAATTTTGAGGGAGTGGGTTGACTATGCAGAAGAGAATACAAGCCTGAGTAAATCTAGATCACCCGAGTCATCATGACTCAAGTTGTTGTTTTTCGTTTTTGAGCCGCTATGGTGGATTTTATTTTAGTTATTAAATTTGTATAAATAAGAGGGTACGCTCGATAGAAAATGACCTTTTGAAAAGCAATTTTTTATTTTTATTTTTCTTTTTTTCTTTTTTTATTTATTTTTATTTATTTTTGTTTATTATATTACATAACTATTTCTATAGTTAATGGTGAAGCTCTATTGGATCTTGGAATTGATTTTGGAACCAATTGTGTGATATGCGGTTACAATGTGGATTTTTTTGCATTTAATCGTTCTTATACCAATGTCTAGTAAGATATTTTGTAACCAAGCTATCTTGTGAATGAATGTTGCTTCCATTGATCTCTCATATTTGTTTAAATACGCATGTTAATATACTTTGAGGCTTTACCTTAGATGATCAGTAGATTTAGAATTACTTCTTTATAACTGACAAGTCTTTAGCCGATTATTTTCATGCATGTGTAACAAATGTTATCTAGTATTTTCAGATAATTATTTCCAAGGAGAAATTATATATATAAGTTTACTTATTATTTGTTACCATATTTCTTCTAGGAAATTAGTTTTAAGAAGAATTTTGTTATTCCGCATGTTTTTTGTTGGTTGATTGATTAACATAAATAATTCTTGTAAACCATCCAATCTTTTATCATAACTATCTTCTAAAAAATTACAAGAAAATTCTTTTCCAAAAAATAAGAAAGACCAAGCAAGGAATACCGACAAATCTTAAATCCCATCGAATGGTTGTTGGACTATTAATCCAAAGAGTCGCACTATCCCAAATGGAGAAGATTCTAATAGGATCTCATCTTCAGGTGTGATTCCTACTGATGAGTAAAAGTGAATCCAACCCCCTCAATAGGTTGATGATATAGTATCAACCAATTTGTAAGAAAATAAGCTCGAAATGAAGTTGAATTAATTATATCCCCATCTCCCATATCCTTCAGAAACTAATTAATGAAAATAGTAAGTATCTCATGTTCATAATAGTAACTATTTACTATACGAGCATTGCTTGAATTATGAAGAACTATATCTTCACAAAACACTTTAAGCACCATTTCAAATATTTTTCTATCACAATATTTAATAATTCCCACTAGCCACAACAAGGTAGAATAAGCCAAATTATACCCTTTTTCATTAAATTTAGATTTTTTACCCTCAATGTTAGCATTAAACTCTTTCAAAATAATGTATTAGCATGCATCTTTAATTTAATATATAGGAATATAGTTATATAGGAATATAGTTGACTCAAAGTAGTATTACATATATTTGTTGATTCTGCTACGATACTTTGATACATTCAAAGTCATAGACAATAATTCATGTAGAGAATATTTCACCATCTATACATGCTCATAATCAAACTTGTCCTTACTTATGTCAAGACTCACAACTTATGCAATAAATTTATCTACAAAGATGACATGGCTCAACGTTTACTTTTTTCTCAATGACTCCAATGAATAACATTCAAATATCACATAGATGTATCCACACAATAATGAAACATTGTTTCAAAAGAAATTAGTAAAATAGACAATGCTTCATCCACAATTAAAAACAAATGATTTCTTTTGTATAATAAGAATGCATGAGTTCAATTCATTTAATTTAATTCTCACAACTATGAGAGCTTGTTAATTTGATTCCAAATGATTTCTTATTTGAAAAGAAGTGTCCAGAAAGATTATTTTCAAAAACATCATATTTTTTCAACACTTGAGAATGATTGAAAATAGGATGAATTTAATTCATTATTTCTTCATTTGTTCTTGAAACAAAATATTTAGATGAGAGAAGGCATGAGTCATTTGTAGAGAATAAGATAATGCATGTGGCATGGGTAAAGATATTTATTAGGCATTTACACATGAATGCTAGCCATCTTATTTTCATTTTTGTTTGAGAAATGGGATCACTTTTGGGAAATATGGTCAACAATTTCAACCTAGAGAATAAAGGTTGAAGGTGTGATGATGTCATTTTTTCCCATTGGTAGGTATAGTTTGTATAATAGAGATGGGTTTTTTTTAGGTCCCTTGTGTTGATGTTGTTTTTGCACATTTTAGAAAGAACAACAATAGTTCTAGTAACTATGGAAATGAGTGGGTATCTTTGTAAAATTAAATTTCTCGAGATCCAAATACAGAACATAGTAATCATCCTCTAGATTTAATGGATATAAATCACAAAATCATGTTAGGGGACCGAGTTACTGCAAAAAACCCAATCATGCACCTGTTAATGTTAAGACTTGCCAAGTTTATCAATCAAATTTAAGGTTACTGAAATTGCTAATGTAGCCCCCTAATGAATTTGCTAATGTAATTATCACCACTAGGAGAGCTTGTAATTTGATTCCAAAGGACTTCTTATTTGAAAACAAGTGTTCATAAAGATTATTTAAAAAAAAACATATATTTTCAACACTTGAGAGTGACTAAAAATAGGATGAAGTTAATTCATCATCATTTCTTCCTTTGTTCTTGAAACAAAATCTTTAGGTGAGAGAAAACATGAATCATTTGTAGAGAATAAGATGATGCATGTGGCATGGGTGAAGATATTGATTAGTCCTTTACACATAAATGCTAGCCATATTATTTTCATTTTTGTTTGATAAATAGGATCACGTTTGGTAAATATTGTCAACAATTTCAATTCAGAGAAGAAAGGTTGAAGGTGAGATTATGTCATTTTTTCCCATTGGTAGGTATAGTTTGTATAGTAGAGACATGTTTCTTTGAGGTCCCTTGTGTTGGTGTTGTTTTTGCACATTTTAGAAAGAAAAACAATAGTTCTATTAACTATAGAAATGAGTGGGTATCTTTGTAAAATTAAATTGCTTGAGATCCAAATAGAGCACATAGTAATCATCCTCTAGATTTAATGGATATAAATCACAAAATCAAGTTAGGGGATTGAGAAACTGCAAAAATTCCAAGTATGCACTTGTTAATGTTAAGACTTGTCAAGTTTATCTATTAATTTTAAGGTTACTAAAATTGCTAATGTAGCCCCCCTCAGAAGACAAAACATGTGCACATACACCTTCAGGGGGTAATAGAAGGGATATTTTACCCAAACAGGGTAGGATGGGGGTAATCAACTTGTTTCATGAAGTGAAACATATCCCACACCAATAAGTACCATTAATTAGTTGGAACATTTCAATAAAAAATACATTAATTTGTAGTTTTACATATTTGTTAAGTTTCCACCCACAATGCCCTCCGTGGTAAAAAAAAACAAATGATGGTGGAGAAAACAAAAATATAGGAGAGGATGATGGTAATAAGAGTTGTGATGAACCCAAAGGTGATGATGAAGACAAGAAGGGTGAACCGATCTCTAGATAAACTGAAGGTATTTAATTTGTATAACAAATATGGGTTTCTTTTGAGATTCCTATTGGAGTTGTTGTTTTGGGTATTCCAAAAGTAACAATGATGGTTCCTATCACCACATTCAATAGTAAGAATAATATATTGAGAGTGAAGAAATTGACGATTTTCTTAACTTGTTGCATTAAGCATAATAGACCCTACACCAAAAAGTACCATTAGTTTCAAATCCTTAATGAAGATAAGTTGTTGCATCCCAAGTGGGAGTGAAAAGATATAGCATGAAAATTATCCATGTCTACCCTATTCTTTTACACCCAAAATTCAATACAACTATGGTTGATCAAAAGGGTCTGTAAGAAAACAAAGGTATTGTGTTACATTCTTTTGTATTTGTATGCTACTTTAATATTAAATGGTGTTATCTGATTGCTTTACTAGATTCATATTTGTATATCATTCAAGAATTATATGGAGATCATCCCACATAAGAAGGATGAATACAATTAGGAATGGGAGAAGTAAGGGGTCAAGAAAGAAGGGGGAAGAACAAGGAAGGTGGTGGTGGTGGGAAAAAAGACGATGGAGAAAAAAAAGGGGAGGAAGGGATGATGATAAGAAGGGAAGTGATGGCCTAGCTACCTCTTGGATATTATCTCTATACAGAATAAAAGGTTGTATGTAATTGAGATTAACTACTAATATTTTCAAATTTCTTAGGCCTCTACAACAATGATCATCAATGTTTTAAGAAGACATGATTTTTCTACTAGCTACATAATTATGTGAACACTATGTGAATAAAATATAGATACAAGGTTATAAGAAATTTGAAACCACAAAAATGAGTGGGTAGCTTTGAAAAATAAAATATGTGAAAACTATTCATATAGGTGTTATATTTGGGATCTTTACTCCAAGGTTGAAAAGTTGATATCTAGTTATATGGTGTTACCCCCCTTCATTTCATGGTTGGGAAGGCTCCATTATTCTCGCAAGGAATCTAGTTTAATTGGGTTATTTTTCCAAGCATCCAATAATACTAGTTGATGAAGATGATAAAGCCTAATTGTTCTTCTAAACTCTAGGATTTATTAATATGATACTTCCAAAGGGTATCCCTTATAGATGGAGGTATTTTAGAAATGTAGTATTGTATTGTACATGTTGTGCTACTTATATGTTTAGTATAATGCACTCATTAATTATCAATCCGGGATTCGTAATCAACAGAGTTGTAAGACACCAGTAAGAAAGGTAATTCTAATGTCATGAGTATAGAACTATTCTAGACTATGCATGCTGAAAATAAGGCAAACTAGCAAAACAAAACATGGTTGTCTTTCACAGAGAAGCTATCTACTCCATTATGACACATGCAAGTATGAGATGGAGTTCTTTTGACAGATCAACTCTGCTATCTGACCCAGAAAGCTAACTATGCAATGACGCTTCTGAAAGGGAAATCACACAACAATCATCACTCATCAATCATCGATACATAGTATGGGTAGTTCAATAGTCAATATACTGAGTATGTTGTGGTTCACAATGTGATGTTGTAAACTTCACTAGTTCTCCATCAATTATGTCTGACTACTGCTGCCAACATTCATGTCCATGAAACAAAATCAAATTCATAAAAACAAAAACAAAGCATATGCAAAACAGAGTAAGTAAAGATCTCTAAACAATCGAAACCTAAACTGAACTATACTACTATCCTCTGAAAGGGTCAAAGCTTCAACTAGTCTAACATTTATACTATTGAAATAAACTACTAACACTAATCTATAAGGATGCTGACCTTTGTTGGGCAGTGGGCCCTTGCTTCTTCAACAGGTCAATGACTCAAATTTACAGTAAGCTTGCTTTTGATCCACACATTACTCTTACCCAAACTTCAAGACATAGAATTAAACTATGCTAACAACTTAACTCACATTCATTCATAAACGATCAAGACATGGAAATAAATGACATCCTTCTATTAAAATTCAACTCATAACATGTTCTACAATATGTAACGTTGCTTCACATGCTGGATTATACTAACTCTCTACTACCTCCACCATCCTTGTCATGACTATTTAAACAGTCTTAGTCATGAAACACAAGGAGGTGAAATCTTTAGCAAATCAGTGAATTGTCAAATTTATATATTCGGTTACATATTTTAAGCTTCATCCTCATGACATGAAGTGTATGAGGATGAAGCAATAAACAAACAAGCTTATCATAACCTTGCTAGAGCTTTAATGATTCAATAAACATCCAACAATTTTCTTTGGTACGATCTGGAGCTAAACTTGGTATATTCTTCTTCCTATATTGGTACTGGATCATGATAGGTGAGATTCGGTAAATGGTACCGGATCAGAATAGTGCACAAGTGGTTGGTACCGGACTAGAACAGTCTGCGGCCGTTGGTACCAGATCGTGATAGTGAATAATTCAGTACCGGATCTGAATGGAAGGTGCACTTGGTACCGGATTCAGACAGTGGAAATCTGGCGCATAAGTACCGGATGGTTGAGCTGGTATAGAAAGGATGGACTCATCTAGAGGTCAAATTTTACACATGGCAAATTAAAACATTAGTACATGAAACATTTAGTCTCCTAGCTCAATAAACCACAAAAATGCATGTATTAATTATACTTTACCTTATGACCTCATCAATGGCTAACAGTAGTGTTCTTTGTCATTTATCCAAGCTTAGGTAAGACTAAAAGGTATAGATGAGAAGTATAATAGGGTAGTGGGGATGCCAATTTAGAGGCTCAACAGTACATTGGGTGGAATGCATTTTTCAATTTTTTCACTTGTATCATAATTTCTATGTTTCTACCATTTTATCCACCAAAGGAGGAAAATATCTTTTTTGTTTACAAGTCCAAAATCCTAATAAATAATGCATTATCAAATAATAGATGATGAGATGATGATGTTTATAGGATTTTTTTTTTCATTTTATTTAATATTATTAATCTTAGTGACGAAGAAAAGAAGAATGGTGGAGAAAAAAAAAAGGGAGGAGGGGATGATGATAATAAGGGTGGTGATAAATCCAAGTGTGACGGTGAAAACAAAAAAAAAGGTGAACATAAGAAAAATGAAGTCCACATTTCTAGATATGTCATTAAGTATGTCTTATCAAGTCCACCAAATTAATCAAATAAGTTGATAGGGAAGAATTCTATCCATAGAAAGATTATGAATTATATGGCCTCCGCTTTCAGTTTACTTTCTTCTATCATTTTTACCATTGTTCTCTTCTTCTATTACTGCATTATCCACCATTTTCTCTTCTTCCTCCTAGTTTTTAGACTCATCTACCTCCTTGACCTTATCTCTAGATAAAATAAAGGTGCTTGCTATGTATTACAAATATGAGTTTCTTTTCAAGTCCCTGTTGATGATTTTTTTTGGTGCATTACATAAGTAATAATAATGATTCTAATAACCACATTCAACAACATGAATATCACAATGGGAGTAAATCAATTCAGCATAACAATCCACATCGGAGGGACAACTACCATAATTGTTGACAACATGATTTCTAATTAGCAACAATTTGATGGTGGCCATTTTTCTCCTTCAATGTAGTGTATTAGCCTAAAATTTGAAGAGAAGAGATGGGTTATAGGGAGGATGAATGCTTTCCTAATTACTTCCATGATTCTTCACATTTCATTATGAAGACTGCAATATTGATCATGATCAATTGGAACTTCCTAGAAGAATGATGTCAGAATTGTGAAAATATGACAACAATTTCATAGAACATATTTTTTTATTGAATATATTATTTTGACATTGATATGATGCTAATAATATGCTATAAGTTTACATATAATACAATACTTCAATGCAACAAAACACAAAAACTATTCTTATGACACGTGACAAATTTTAGCGATGTGAAAATACCACAAAAATTCAAATACTATGATGCTAGTCCACATAAGACAAAAAAAAAAAAAACATTTTTTGATGTTTTTTAGAGTTGTGGGTTCAATGCAAACTAGATGTAAATTCAACACAAAAATCACATCTTGAAATCTCGATGTGCGCAAACAAAAAATATTGAAAATGGAAAAAAAGGGTTGTGGTGATGAAAACAAATGTTGCTATAGAATCCTATTGTAGTAGTATCACTACCAAATTTTAGAGAACAACCAATTATTCATGAAAAAGTGTATTCAATCAAGCATTGCATTGTATCTTTGTGGTCAATATTTACATGATTTTTGAGTTCTTATATAGAATAAGTGAATCAAGTTGGGAAGCCTATAGGGAGAAAATTATATAATTCAAATTATCTTATAATATCTCAGATAGGAAGTGTTTTACCGCTTGAAAAGGCATGGTTCATTTCTCATTTTCATAACCCTTTATTCTCTCACTAAGTATAGTAGAACACCCTTGGAATTTAGTGGAAGTCAAAAGTTGATGGAGATTTTTTAGAGGCATATTTCACCTTGTTGGGGTAAGAGCATGTTGTTCAAGGCCTTTCCTACATATTTGAAGGCACACTCTTCGCATGGAAATATTGCATGTGGCATTATGGACCCATTATATTCACTCAAAGGTAAAAAGAGAAAAACGTCCCACATTGGAGGAGGTCTAGAGCATGACTTGTGGCGAGGAAGGAGGCTAGAGGAAGATCACCCTTGCTTGGATTGATCTCATGTGGCAATGGATGCACTTGAATGGTCAAATGAGGTTATTAATGAGGAACAATCCACTATATGGTTGAGAAGGATGTTACTTTGTTGCTTAAAAACATAAATATGCCCTCAAAAGGGGATTCAAAGAAAGAAAGAGGCCAAACACACTTTAAACATGAGCTTGGGAATTGAAATTAAGTTATGGAGAGTTTGGACCTAGTAGGAGGGGATCCAAATAATTATATGTCAACTAATAAATATAAATTTAAGTAATGTTTAGGTCATCCTTGATCTAAAGTCATAATAAAACACAACTTTAAGTTATGCTTAGGCTAGTCTTGACCTAATGCAAAAAAATAACTATAAGAGGGTGATAAGAGGTTCATGAAGATGGGTAACACTTTTGCTTGTTTTATGACCAAAAAAACTGTATTTTCACAAGTTCTTCAATTTCTGGCATACAAAAGTATTTTTTTTATTTAGAATTTCACTCTATAGTAAAAACAAAACTTGTGAATAATTTTGTTATATTTCTAATGACTATTTTTCAATTTTTGTTTATCAAGATTTGATATGTCAATTTGACAATTGTTTAACAGTATGTTCCTTAAACATGAAAGGAATGATAATGAGTTATTGNGTCAATTTGACAATTGTTTAACAGTATGTTCCTTAAACATGAAAGGAATGATAATGAGTTATTGTTTTCCACAACAATGAATCTATTATTAAACTTATGTTTTTAAGAAATGAAATATACTGCAACAATCTACAGAGACTCTATTTTATTATGACTATAATTTTGAATCTAACGGATGAACATTATAATTTCTAGAATTTTTTGAAGTTGACCAAGATGAAAACGTTGCAGATTTTAAACACGTGTTTTTCTACACCTTGTATCTATCTTATTTTTTCCTTAAAAGTAAAATCTAAAAATACCCTTTTGAAGAGAACAGGTTAACAATTATGAATATAAATTTTCCATAATTTTCCGTTGTGTATTTTTAGAGATATGGATTTTTCATTTCACCAAATCATAATCTCACCTAAAAATATTATGCAGTGATTTTTTTATAAAATTAAATAAAATTAGATAAAAACAATGAAAATGAAAACAAATTATACCCAATGAAAGTAGATTCAATTTTAAAAATGTTGGTATCAATTCTCAAACTAAATTCTGAGTATTTGTAGGAGTCCGCTACCTCCAAAGATGAAGTAATATGGAGAGAATTTGCAGTTTCCTGCAAATAGTCCCATTTTCAAGTTTTCGGCCAAAATATTCTTTTGGCCGAAACCTAGTTTTTAACGGAATCCGTTAAAAATAAACGTTTCCGCCGAAAAGTATTTCGGCTGAAATATGCTTACCACGGGAAAATAATTCATCCAAAAAACATTGTACACGAATTCTGAGGGCACCGTTAAATTTGACGTGAAAATTTTCGGTCGAAAGAAACATTTGTTTGGCCGAAAAATTGCCGCTAGAAATTTTGGAGATCCGATTGTCACGAAAGTGTTACCCAGATTCATGATTTTACCCATGACTTAAAGGAGAAAAAAGTTTATTTATTGTTGTGTGCCCATCTAGAGAGAGGAAAATGTGCACTAGCAATTTTATGATGCATCAAGATGTGTAGCCTATCATATATTTATCCACATGGATTTTGACGTCGACTTGTCAAATTCTAGGGGCGTTCATGAGGTGTACCTAAATTGGGACTTATTTAAGGAGGAAGGATACAAATACTATGAGGTTCATGGGAAAAAAAAGAAATGGTTGAAAGTGTATGAGTTCACCTTCAAGATTAGTTGAAGGAATTTTGAGAGGAATAATTTAAGGGGCATTTCAATGTGAGGTTCTTCATATTTCTTTTTTTTGGATTGATTTGATGGCTAGAAATTACTTGTCAACATATGTTGATATAATATTTGAAGAAGATAAATTTTTCTCCAATAGGAAGACCTTAGGGTTGAGGTGAAACCCTCCCCTTGTCTTGATGTAATCATTGTTGAAGGACACTTGTTGTTGTAATTTCCTGTTTAGGGATATTCACTCTATTTTTTAAGGCTACACTAGCTAGGGTTGAAGGTTAAGTATGGCACATTAAGTCCTTCTTGATTTTATGGTTAATTTATACTTGAAGAATAATGTATGTTTTGGTGTTTGGTAGCATCATAGATGTATTTCCACACAAGTCTAAGTGTCTAGATGTGTGGAAGTTGTCCAAAGCCTTCTACCTTGACACTTTAATTTAATTAAAGGAATTATTAAAGTAAAGTCCTTTTATTAGAGAGTTGAGTTTTATTTAAGGAAATGTTTTAATTAACATTAGTGAAATAAATAATATCCATTGATCTCAAGTGAGGTGAGAAGTAATCTCAACCATCAATCACTTTGGAGATTAGGGTTAGGTCATAACTCAATATTATAAAAGTAAGGATAGGGTGAAGGAGGAAGACTCAATTTTGATACAGAGAGAGTTGGATCATGAAGAAATGTGATTCAAGGATATATTGGATAGGTGGAGAAGGACTTCCATATAGAGATCAAGTTAGGGAGAAGATAGAATAGGGGCAGTTGCAAGTGGGTTTCAACTGATTGGAGCTGCAATAACATGATTGCAATATATGGAGTTGTGTATAGTATTTGAATGTGTGTATGTAGGTCTTAGTGGAGACAAGCACACATACATGTGTTTTCTTAAGGAAATACTAAGGTTTGTAGGTATTGTTCATAGTTTTTTGTATTTCTCTATGGGCCATTTTTGCAGGTACATGAGACCTTCTAAGATTTGAAGTTATTTGAATGATAAGCTTAGTTGATGGGAATAATATCTTTGTGTATTGTGGTTGATATTTTTGGTTTCCAATATTACTTCCATTATCTTTATTTGAGTTGAATATTCCAGCAAGTGTATGTTGTTTTGTGAGCTGCTAATTTGATTTGTAGAAAGGAAATCACTAGATAACACGATACCTAGGTGCAAGAGTAAGGGATTTCAGCATGGTATTAGAGTAGGCTCTCTAAGAGGAAGCTAGATCTTAGATCGATAGCAGGGGAAATAAAATATATCATATCTATAGGATATATTAGTAGATCTATAACCAATAGGAAGAGATCAAGAATTGGATTTAAGGGAAACAATAGTACTGAGGAAGAACTAGGGTTTTGTAGTCATATGGACTTGTATGTAGGTTGCATAAGGAACATATGCATACATACATATATCTATTTGGAGATAGTCATGTATAAGCGAGTTACACTAAGAACAAATGAGTACATATGTGGGTTTCGGTAAGGAAAGTCATATACATACATGGGTTTCAGTGGTGATAGGCACACAAAAGTTTGTATAGGTCAGTATAGGGGAAATTTTAGCATCATGTTATTTCCAGGGTAGTTTATCAGGTCTAAAGGATGGCATAAACAAATCTGAGATTTGAATATAGATTGGATGGAGAATCCAACTTCCTATCTTGGAAAGTAAGAGTGAATTTGGTGTTAAAGAAGTATGACCTTTGGGATTTTGTGGACAAAGTAATTGTTCCACCAACAGATGTGATAGCTTTGGAAGCTCATGAGAAGAAGGAGATCAAAGTTGAGAGGTTTATCTTGGATTTAGTGAAGGATCATCTAATTCCTCACTTATCTGAGAAGAAGATGGTTGAAGAGATGTTTGAAGAGATGTTTGATTCCTTGGTAGGTTTATTTCATAGCACTAACATGAATATGAATATGGTCTTAAGAAATAAACTCAAATATGTGCATATGTCTAGATCTGACAATGTTACCAACTATTTCATGATGATCACTTAGGTATGTGATCAACTTCTATCCATATTTGTAACCATACTGCTTCCTTACTTGCATGAGTGGCTGCCATGTATTCAGATTCTGTAGTTGAAAGTGCCACTACAGCCTGTCTTTTGCTCATCCAACTTATTGCTCCTCCAAACAGGTTAAACACATACCCGCTTGTA
>SNQJ01S0002353.1:8124-82778 GCA_010110895.2 Picea sitchensis
TTGTACTTGAACATTTAAGTGGGGTAAAAGGAGGTTGCCCCCTCGAAGAGGCTTATTATCTGAAATTATCTCTTTTTCAAGGCGTTGAGTACTTTTCCTGAGGTTTTTCTATGCTATATTGATGTTTGGTTCTTAACAACATTCATGATCAATCACATAAAAATATAAGAAGAAATGATAATTAATGTGGTTCACCAAAATTTGGGCTATGTCCACAACAAATGGCTTCTTTATTATTATTTGTGCAATCTTCTCAGACTTTCACACTGTGCTTACAATATATACATCATGACATACTTCTCCATCTTGCCTAGTCGCTCTGCAGTGCAAGTCTTTCTCTACAAAACCCTCCCTAAACCTTCAAACAAAGTCTCTCTCTCCTTCTCAGTCTATTCTCTCAATCAGCAACAATAACCTATTCGACCCGACCCATTACATATTTATACGTAGAATTTAGGGCTCAAAACCCTACTCGTTTATCCCCCAAAACCTTATGACAACTCATGAAAACTCATTGTTCGGGCGTGCTTCTCCTATCTTTTGCATGTGCATAATGCTTTTACCCTCCCGAATGCTGCTCTTCCTACTTTTGTGTGCGCCCTCATTCTTCATTCTTTGAACTGCCTGTCCAACATGTGGTTAGGGTAGTAGATTGTAAGTAGTACCTCATGTTATCATTGGAAATTCATTTCTTTTTTATATGTACTCCAATGTGAATTCATTTCTTTATTGTTTATGCTCTGTGGAAATTCATTTCTAATAAAAACAATTTCCAAAGGAAGCATGGCTAGTTGCACTACAATAAAACCTTTTCATTTTCTTCCCTTTTAACCTACTTGATGGCCTCCATTTTCAATTTTAATGTGTGTTTTTTGCATTCTTAGGTGAAAATGGATGTAATTTCATCAATGGAGGATAAAGTTAGATCCTTCTACAGTGACTTTAAATTCCACCTACATTTCCATACCCAAAACTAAAAGATAGTTCTAAATTCTACGCCAATAGCATTGTGTTTTTTTTTTTAAAACAAAATACAAATCATTGCAAAACACATTGTAGTTTGCAATGGCTTTAGCATCTTGTACCGATTATATTAAAATATGACAATAATATACTTTTATGTAAACTTAAAACTCATTAACCCCTTCACACATAACCCTCAATGACCTTAATACATCAAGCCTCAACCATTAACTAATTTCATGACCCTCTAACCTTGAAAACTCTAACACACTAAGACCTTATCCTCAAAACTAATAACCCAATTATAACCCCCACACACAATACCCTTATATGCCTTAACCCCCAACCACTATGGCACCATATAACATATATCCCTAAGACTAACAATTTATTGAATGTAGGGTGGTCAGTAGGTTGTCAAGGCTCCCTGTCTAAATTGTGCAAGGAAATAATATGTAAATCATCATATGGTTAACATATGTTAAAATATGTACAAACACAAAAAAATAGTCATAATCATTGTCATCATCACCAACATGGTTGTCATCTGCATCGACATGGTTATCATCATTGTCATCGTCACCATCATGGTTGTCATCTGCATCGACATGGTTATCATCATTGTCATCATCACCATAAGAGTTGTCATTTGCATTTCCATGGTCATCATCATCATGATGGTTGTGCTCACTTAACCATATTATCTTTGAACTTAATGGGTATTATGGAATCCATCCTAATAATCTATTGAGTAG
The DNA here is from genome assembly GCA_010110895.2 of Picea sitchensis. Lineage (NCBI taxonomy): Eukaryota > Viridiplantae > Streptophyta > Pinopsida > Pinales > Pinaceae > Picea > Picea sitchensis. Next base: position 9,843 of record SNQJ01S0002353.1, read on the forward strand.
AGGTTATTCATCATCCTCGTCATGTTTGTTATCATCATCGTCGTCATCATCATGTTTGTTATCATCATCATCATCCTCATCACATCATCGTGATGATGATAATGAGGACGATGACGATGAGAATAATGACAATAATAATGATGATGATGATGATATATTTTAACATACTTGATGATGTGGTTGATTTGGTATCCCACCAACCCATAACCTTTTAACCCATATGTACTTGACACATGTTCCTTCACCCTAGTGACCCTTCATGCAATTGCACCCTTTCACTCATATTACCTACCAAAGTATTTGAACACTATCCTACCAACCCCTAACCCTTAACATTGATTCTTAACCTTTAACCCACATGTGGCTTAATGAATAACCTTCAGGCCCTGATGTAATATAATCCATCACTAACCCCCTAAATAATTAAACCACTAACCCCCTAGTCTACTAACCCCACTAATCATCTTCATCACCATTTTCCTCATTGTCGTCTTTATCATTGTGGTCATCATCATCATCATGACCACACTCACTCAAAATAATAACATTGAACTTGATGGACATGAAGGGATCCAATCTAATAGTCCATTGTGTAAGGGTGGTCATTGTCATCATCAACATCATCATCATGGTCGTCATCATTATCATCATCCTCATCCCCATGACAATGATGATGACAACAACAATGATGATGGGGATGAAGTTGATGATGTTTATATATTTTTAACAGATGGTAATTATATGTTTTTTCACATACTCAATGCTATGATTGATCTAATATCCCACCAACCCATAACTGTCTAGCCCATATCTACTTGACACATGTCCCTTTTCCCCAGTGACCCCTTGTGCACTCTATCCCTTTTACTCATATCACCTGCTAAATTCATTGAAAACTACCCTAACAGCCCCTAACCCTTGACATTGATTCTTAACCTTTATTCCACATATGCCTAATATAATAACTCTCCCCCTAGTGTAATATAATCCATGACTAACCCCATAAACTACTAACCTAATAACCCCAACACACTAATTCTTGAACCTATTAAATCTAACTTACTAATCTAACCCCACTAACCCCATCCCAAGGCACTAACCCACTGATTCTTGTCATCATATTCCTTGTCATGGTTTCCAATATCATCATCATCATCATCATCACGATGGTGATGATGACCACACTCCCTCAACCATAGTACCATTGAACTTGATGGGCATGAAGGTATCCAACATAATAATATATTGAGTGAGTAGAGAGTGGTCATTATATTCATCATCGTCATGATCATCATCATCATCAAGGTAGTCATTGTATCATCATCACCATCACCATGATGATGCGACAATGGTGGTATATTTTAGCATACCTGATATTATGGTTGAATTAGTAGCTCATCAACCCATAAACCTATAAACCATATATACTTGACAAAGGTCCCTTCACCTCAATGACCCTTCATGCAATCACCCCCTTTAACTCATATTTCTTGCTAAAGTATTTGAACACTAGGATTCCAACCCCTAACCCTTGACATTGATTCTTAACCTTTAACCCACACATAACTACTCTAATAACCTCTAACCTCTAATACATTATAATTCACGACTAACCCCCTAAACAACTAACCCAATAAATCCAACCCACTAACCCCCTGACCCATTAAAACTAACACATTAGTCTCTCTAACCCCACTAACCCTATCCCAGCCCACTGACCCACTAATCCTCTTCATCATTTCCATCGTCATCATCATCATCGTTATCATCTTCATCATTATGGTTGTCATCGTCATCATGATAATGACCGCACTCGCTCAACCATAATACGACTAAAATTTATGAGAATGCAAGGATTCAACCTGATAATCTATTGAGGAAAGGGTGATCATCATCATCATCACATCATTTTCATTGTTGTGGTTGTCATCATCATCATCATCATCACCATCATTGTGATGATGATAACGAAAACGATGATAACGAAGATGATGAAGACGATGTATTTTAACACACTCAACACTATGGTTGATCTAATATCACATTGACACATAACCCTCTATCCCATATCTACATGACACATCCCATCTCCCCAACGATCCCTCATTCAATTATCCCTTTCACTCATATTACTTATGAAATTCTCTGAACACTAACCTACCAACCCCTGACCCCTAAAATTGATTCTTAACCTTTAACCCACATATGCCTAATCTAATAACCTCTAAAACTTAATGCAATATAATCCATGACTAACCCCCTAAACAAATAACCTAACAACCCCAACCCACTAACCCCTTAACCCAATAAACTAACTCACTAATCTCTCTAACCCCACTAATATTATCCCAACCCACTAACCCACTAATTTATCATCTTCATTGTCATCGTCACCATCATCATCACCATCATACTCATCATCATGGTCATCTTCATCTTCATGGTCACTATCTGTTACGAACATAAATATATAAATAATATAAAAATAAATACATAACAATAAATAATAATAATGATAAATATCATGTAATTAAATAAATGAAAAGATCAAGAGGCACGTACCTCTTCACCCATGACCAATCAATGTTGTAATTAAAACTTCATGAGGGTGATTGTACCATCATCTGTCATTCGTTTTAACAATCATTATCTATACAATTCATAATATATCTGTCTACATTTAAATACCAGGCTTACTTGTTACAATGGTATCAGAGCCAATCCTTGGCAAACATTTTCGTTGGCCATACCTATCCACTGCTGCCTCTACCCGTATGTTGTTTGTTGCACCTGTCCTTATGTTGTTCGCCCCCATTTGTACGCTGACATCATACCCTTCTGTTGATTCTGTCACACTACCACTTAATGTCAATATGATTCCACCATATGACTCATGTTGTCCTCTCCTGTTCTCAACTCGTTGACCATCTGTACGATTCCCAACTTAGCCGTCTTTTTTTTTTTTTTCCAACCATTGTGACTTTTCATTAAGTCACGTTCATTAATATCTCAATTTTGTTTTTATCAAGACATTTTATAATTTTATAAAGTTACTTTTTCTTATAAGTTAACTTTATATTCTAAAGTCACCTTATATACGGTCACTTTATCAGTAATTTTTTTGGGGGAATTATATTTAATAAAATAAAATATGGAAGGAAGTAAGAAAAAGAACGAGGAGTTACAGGAAGACATTAACCATAAAAGCGAATTCAACAACATTAAATGTCGTCTCGGTAAAGTCGAGAAGAGTCGGGAGGAATTCGACAAAGTAAAAAAAACACTATTGGAAAAAAACGATAAATTATTACAAAAAGAAGACAAAATTGACACGTTAATAAACACATTGGAGGAGTGATGGAATAGTTATTTAAGAATGAGGGGTGCCGACAAGAAAGAGAGTACAAGGATTCTTAATGAAAAGATCGAGAAAATTGATCAATTAATCGAACGAGTGGATGAATTATGCGCATAGCCCTTAGACTTTTGAAGACCATCACAAAGTCCAAGATCACAAAATTTAGAGGATCGGGGACACCATGAAATACTAGAGATAAATTTTTCAAGAAATACGTAGAAATTTCAAGATAGAGATTACCAAAAGTTTAAAAAGGAGTTATCGAAATATGACGGCAAGGACCATAGAGGAGCTGTCGTTTAGGTCAATAAAATGGAGGGTATCTTTGAATCGAATCCCTCGGTAGGTGAACGAGAAAAAGTAATGACAACCTCCAACAACTTGGAAGGAGAAGCTTATGATTGTTTTCTATGGTGGTCCAGGAAATGTGACACTTGTTCATTCCATTGGCATAGCTTCAGAACTGTTTTATTAAAAATATTCCATGACGAAGAAGATGATGATTTGTATAACAAATTTGTGCATCTCAAATAAAAGGGAAGCGTGAATGACTACACACACGAAAGGGAAGTGTTGGAAACAAGGCAAAGTGGATTCACAGATGAACAACTGCTAAAAATGTATATATGTGGGTTGAAAGATTACATCTGTAGTGAAATTAAAATATGAAACCCTAAAACTATTGAATATGCTAGACACACAACAAAGCTAATTGAACAAAAAAACAAGTTCAATAAGCCATCATTCAAAAGTCTAGAAAAGTCAAATAAATATTCAAATGAAAGATCAAAGAAATATTATGCAGACAGGTCTAACAAGTATGTACCACCTCATTTAATGGAAGGTGAAGGCAGGAAACAAGACCCAAATAAGAAATGGGAAAACAAATGTCGGTATTGTGGAGACAAATGGTCACCAGGTACAAATGAAACAGTAAAAAATTGTATACTTGTGAAGCAGAGAAAGAATCAAACACATATGGCAATGATTTAGATGAAGAAAATAAAGATGAATATGATATCCCCAATACAGATCCAGATGAGGCCATGCCCAAGATATCCCTTACTGCAATAACAAGGATATCACAATTGCAGACATTAAAACTAATGGGGCATGTGAAAAAAAAGAATGTCACCATTCTTGTAGACACATGGAGCACCCATAATTTCATAGATGTAAATGTTTCAAAAAGATTAAATCTATTCATGTATCCAACCACAAATATAAGAGTTATGGTGGCAGATGGGAAAAAAATTGATGGAGTTGGAAAGTATCACAAGGTCAAGCTACAAATAGAAGATTACGAATTGGAATCTGGATTCTACACAATACCCTTGGGTGGAGTAGACGTTGACTTGGGTATTCAATGGTTACAAACATTGGGGACCTATTTTGCAAATCAACAAAAACAATTTATAAAATTCAAATGGGAAGGAAGAGGATATAAATTATACAGATTCCAACCACCCCCCACCCAAATCATATCCTCACAACAAATGGAGAGACTAATTCGAAAGGGAGCACCAACTTATGTCACACAATCTCATCAGATGGAGATATTAGCATCATAAGTGGTCCATTCTCAACACCCAAAGATTGAAGCATTAATCTAAAAGTATCACAAGGTATTCCAAGACTTACTTATGAAGTTGCCTCTAGAAAGAAGGATAGAGCATATAATTGAGGTTAAACCAGATTCATAACCAATTAATATCAAACCCTATCGATATCCTCACCACCATAAAACAAAGATAGAAAGGTTAATTTAAGACCTGTTAAAATGTAGAGTTATTACAACAAGTAGGAGCCCATATGCAGCCCCATTTTTCTTACTTCAAAAAAGGATGGATTTTTTAAACTCTACATAGACTATCGAGGATTAAATAAAACACAGATTTCCCCCTTACTCTTTAAAGGAAAAAAAATGTACATGGTCGCATATCAATTTCCCAATTTATTATGCAAAATTACGAACAGATGAAGGAGGCAGACATCCAGACAGATTAAAGAAATATCCTACCATGAGAGAATTCACAACTACACACTAGTTTGATTGATCGTTAATAGCCAGCTGGACCAACAAGATTGCCCCATGGCAACTTCCGTGGACACCGGGCAAAGTGCTTATGCAAACCCGTGGACAGTTTTATTGGAATTTTCTTGTGTTTATATGTGTATAGAAATTTATTGTAAGGAAGGTATAATTTCGTTGGTGAGTCCTTTGAAATTGCATTTGTTCCATCCCTCCTATAAAAAATAAATTTCCTATACCATTCATAGATGAGATGTTGGACGAACTCCATGGAGAAAAATACTTTTCAAAATTGGATCTAAGGTCAGAGTATTACCATATCCGAGTAAGATTAGAGGATGTGGAAAAAACTTATTTTCAAACACACGAAGGTCACTACGAGTTTAAGGTGATGCCATTCGGGTTAACGAATGCCCCTGTTACCTTCCAAGCAACCATGAATCAACTCTTTATGCACTACTTAAGAAATTTTGTACTAGTCTTTTTTGATGATATTCTTATTTACAATAAGACTTGGAAGGAACATATGAATCATTTAGAGTAGGTACTTTCTCTCTTAGAAAAAAATCAGTTTTATGCAAAAATATCAAAATGTTTGTTTGGTAAAGAGGAAGAAGAATACCTTGGTCATATCATATCACAAGAAAGAGTCAAGGTGGGCCCTATTAAAATCAAAGCAATTATAGAATGGCCAAAACCAAACAAAACTAAGGGGCTTCCTCTGATTAACAGGTTATTATCGAAGATTTATCAAGAATTATGCTCATTTGACAACACCACTATCAAACCTAATAAAGAAATATTCCTTCAAATGGGATAACAACATGGGAAAATGTTTTAGAACATCAAAAATGATTATGTCATCAACACATGTGTTAACAACACCAGATTTTACAAAACCCTTTGTAGTAGAGTGTGATGCATCAATATTTGGAATAGGAGCAGTGTTAATGCAAGTTGATCATCCAATAGATTTTGAAAGTAGAAATCTCTACAGAAAGGAAGGTTTAAACTCTACCTATAATAAGGAAATTCTAGCCATTATGCATGCATTAACTAAGTGGCGAAAATATCTCCTAGGAAGTAAATTTTCAATACGTACTGATCACAACAGTATTCAATATCTACTACGGCAAAAAACGTTGTCCACCGAACAACAAAAATGGATGGAAAAACTTTCCACCTTTGATATGGAAATAATACACAAAAAGGGGATGGACAATGTAGTTGTTTATGCACTATCATGAAAAGATGACGAAGTAAGGGCATATGCAACAACAATAGTGATTCCTGATTGGTTAGATGAAATCTGAGTTGAATATGCCAAAGATCCTGAATCTAATTCAATAATCAACAATTTGGACCAAAGCCCCAAATTTGAATGGAAAAATGACATTTTATGGTATAAGGACATAATCTATCTAATTCCATCTTCAAAATTTAAAATTAAAGTCCTAAAGGAGTCACACAACTCCCCGGAAATAGGACATGTAGGATTTTTCAAAACCTACTATAATGCACGACAATCATTCTATTGGAAGGGAACGAATAAGGATATTCAAAAATTTGTTGTCGAATGTGACATGTGTCAAAGAAACAAAAATGAAAATGTTATGACTCCAGGGTTACTTCATCCTCTACACATTCCTGACCAAAAGTGGGAAGAGATCTCGACAGATTTCATTGAAGGGTTACCCATGCCTAACAGGAAGGATAAAATTTTGGTTGTGGTTGATATCGTTCTTATGGCAAGGAGTCCCCATGATCTTGAAAACCAACTAAGAATCCTCAAGGATTTTTGATCCAATATGGGTATGATTGTTAATACTGATAAGACTAAGGTCATGATTATTAAATCCAATAAGATCCCTTATGATACCTTTGTATATGACAAAAACAACTTGGAGGAAGTGACTTCATACAAATATCTTAGAATTGATATTCACCACAAGCTCAATTGGAATTATAACATTGAGAAAAGGATTATTGGGGGATGGAAAGATTATTATGGGCTTGAAAGCAATTGTAAATCAACTGATCTTTGGAGTTGGGATAAGAAGAAACTCCTCTTTGAGACTCTTGTTACACATGTTATTCTTTATGGATGTGAAGTTTGGGGCTGTAGTATCTCTCATGAATCCTGGAGAAAGATAGAGAAAATACAAAAGAATTTTATAACATATAATCTCAAAATTAAAGGAAATACGCCCTATCCCATCCTCCTCTTAGAAACAAGCCTCTCCCCCATTGAGAGCATGGCTATGACTAGATACCTAATGTATAAGAACAAGTTAAACAACATGGAAGACAAGAGGCTACCAATGTATAAGAACAAGTTAAAACAACATGGAAGACAAGAGGCTACCTAAAATAAGTTTCAAAAATCAAATAAACCAACATCGACTCATTTAGGGATGGCATAAAGATGTCCATTCTTGGATAAACTATTTGGGAATATTGGAAGAAACCATTTTGCAGGATAAATATACTATTAAAAAAACCATGAAATCAAAATTCTAAGGAAAATGTGGTGGGATAAAGAGTTAGAGGAAAAGAAAATTAAGGCCTAAATGCATCAACCCTCGTCTAGAAGATCAAAAATTATCTATCCGTTTTTCTCTCAAGTGTAAAGAAAAATAAACATTGCTAAGATAAGAAACAAATTCTCACGAGCTCCAATAGTGAAACTGGGCATTGGTCAATTCCTAAAATGCCATGGGATGAAAGAGTGTGTCACCTTTGTGACACTAAGAAGGTTGAAGATGAAAAACACTTTCTCTTAGATTGTCCAGCCTATACCCATATTCGATCTCATTTTCAAAATATTTATCACACTACCAACCTTCCTAACCTCTTAACTCAACAAAAGTATGGTGATCTTGGAAAGCTTCTCTTAATGCTTTTCGAGCATAGAAACAAAATTCTAAAGAATCAAAAGTAATCACTTACCCTCTTAAGGTCTGATAGACCAATTCAGTCTTAGTGGATGTTAATCATCATCATCATCATACACATTTCATGGCAGTAAGGAAAACCAACTCAACAAAACAAATTGAAGATGTCTTTTACAAAAACATTCATAAATTGCATGGGTTTTCAAAGGTTATTGTCAGTGACAGGGATGCAAAATTTAAAGGAAACTTCTGGAGATATTTTTGCAAAAAAACAAGAATATCCCTTAATATGATCTCAGCCTACCATCAACAAACAGATGCTCTGACAAAAATTGTAAATAAATTCTTAGAAACATGCCTTCGGTGCTTTGTGACAGATAAGCAAAATAAGTGGTCTCAATGGTTACATTTAGCCGAATGGTGGTATAATTCTACATATAACACCTCCACTAAAATGACCCCTTTCCAAGATTTATATTGTTATAAACCACCCAAATGGAAATATTTTTCACTCATTGACACTAAGGTCCAAGCAATAAAGAATCAATTAGAGGAAGAACAAAAAATCATCAAAATATTAAAAGAAAACCTAGCAACAACTCGTAATTGAATAAAACAACTAGCAGATTAGCATAGGTCAGAAAGAGAGTTTGAAGAAGGTGATTGGGTGTTTGTAATATTCCAACCCTATAAACAATTATCCCTTAAACAACAAGGGAAGATCAAATTGGCTCCAAAATTCTATGGACCTTTTCGAATTAACAAAAAAATTAGCAAGGTAGCTTATAAATTGGAATTACCAGACAATTTTCGCATCCACAACGTCTTCCACATCTCATGTCTCAAGAAGGTGCTTGGGAAAGTTAACAAGTTCAAACATAAATCCCTAACTTCAATGACGAAGGGGCAATTATTTTAGAACCAGAGGGTATTCTTGCCACTAAGGAAAATGTGTTACGTTCCAGAACCATTAAGGATTATCTCATCAAATTGAAAAACCTTCCAGAAGAAGATTCATCATGGGAATCAGAACATTTTCTCCGACAATACCCATCACTACCCTTGCTTTGAGGACAAATCAAAAATCTTAAGGGGGATGACAATGTTACAGACATAAATACATAAATAATATAAAAATAAATACATAATAATAATAAATATCATGTAATTAAATAAATGAAAAGCTCAAGAGTCACATACCTCTTCACTCGTGACCAATCAATGCTATAAGTAAACCGTCACGAGGGTGATTTTACCATCATGTATTATTCATTTTATCAATCATTATCTATACAATTCAGAATATCTCTATCTACATTTAAATAACAAGCTTACTTGTTACATTATCATTAACATCTTCATCATCATGGTCATCTTCACCATTGTGGTTAATATCGTCACTATAGTGATGATGACCACACTCGCTCAACTATAATCTCATTGAAATTGATGGGCATGATGGATTCAACTTACTGATCTATTGAGTAAAGAGTGGTCATCATCATCATCATGATTATCACCATAATCTTGATGATGACGATAAAAAACATGACGATGACGATGGCCACGATGATGACGATAATGATGATGGAAATGACAATGATGATATATTCTAACACACTTGATGTTATGGTTGATTTGGTATCCCACTAACCCGTAATATTCTAACCCATATCTACTTGACATATGTCCCTTCACCCTGGAAACCCCTCATGTAATTACCACCAATTTCCACTAGTATTACCTACTAAAGTCTTTCAACACTAGCCTATCAACCCCTAACCCTTAACATTAATAATTAACCTCTAACCCACATATGTCTAATATAATAAAATCTAATCCCTAATGCAATATAATCCATGACAAAACCCTAAAAAACTAACCCAAAAATGCCAACCCACTAACTCAATCTAATAAACCTAACTCACTAAGCTCTCTAACTCCACTAACCCTGTCCCAGCCAACTACCATACTATACTCTTCATCAACATCATTTTAATCATTGTCCTCCTCATCGTCTTCATTATCATGGTCATCATCATCATGACTTCACTCACACAACCATAATACCATTGAACTTGATGGGCATGAAGGGATCCAACCTAATAATTTATTGAGTATAGGCTATTTGTGGTCGTCATCATTGTCATCATCATCATCGTTGTTTTCATCACCATCACAATGATGACGATGATGACAACGATGATGACGATGACAACGATGATGATAAAGATGATGATGACAACGACGACGACGACGACGAAGATGATGATGACAACGACGACGACGATGAATATGGTGATGACAACGAGGACAATGCTATATTTTAACATTATCGATGCTATTGTTGATCTAGTATCCAATGACCCATTACCATAAGCTATTTAACACGTGTCCCTTCTCCCCAATGATCCCTCATGTAATGACCTCCTTTCACTCATAATACTTGCTACATTCTTTGAGCACTAGCCTACAAACATGTAACCCTTAACATTGATTCTTAAAATTTAACACACATATGCCTAATCTAATAACCTCTAAAGCCTAATGTAATATAACCCATTACTAACCCCCTAAAACACTAACCCCAACAACCCCAACCCATTGACCACCTAACCTAATAATCTAACTCACTAATCTCTTTGACCCCTCTAACCTTACCCCAAATTACTAATCAACTAATCCTCTTCATCATCATTGTTGTCTTCGTTACCTTTTTCATATTCATTTTTGTGGTCATCATCATCATGACCACATTCACTCAACCATAATACCATTGAAATCAATGGGCATGAAGGGATCCATGCTAATACTCTCTTTGCTATAGGGTGGTCATCATCATCTTCATCATCCATGATGACGAAAATGATGATGATGAACCATGATGATCACGACGACATTGATGATAATATATTTTAACATGTTCAATGTTATGGTTGATCCAATAGCCTACCAACCCTCGATCCTTAACATTGATTATTAACCTTTAACCCATGTATGCTTAATCTAATAACATCTATCCTCTAATGAAATATAACCCATGACTAACCTCATGAAAAATTAACCTATTAACCCCAACCTACTAATATCTCTAACTCCACTAACCTTATCCCAACCCACTAACCCACTAATCCTCTTCATCATCATCGTCATCACTATCATCATCATCTTCATTATTGTGTTTGTTGTTGTCATCTTCGTCATCGTCATCATCATCATCATAAAACTCACTTAACCACAATACCATTGAAATTTATGGGAATTACATGATCCAACCTAATAACCTATTGAGTAGAGGGTGTTCACCATCATCATTGTTGTCGTCGTCATTATTCTCAACATGATAATGATGCTAACAAAAACGATGACGATGATGTATATTTTAACCTTGTACAATATTTACTACAAACAAATTTTCAATTAAAAGAATAGAAAAGATACAATGGCAAATACACACATTACACACATATTTTTCCCCTGGAAACCCAAATCGAGAAAACCAACATATTCTATATTTATTCATAGTGATACAGTGTTTACAATACAATATACATATAGGAGCTAGCAGCATCAAAAACCCTAACCCAATGACCTGGATTAGTCAACAACCCTAATTCCTTAACCGGAAATAGAAAATCATCAACAAAAACCATGTTTCGAAAAACCACCCAGCAATGGACACGAAAATCGAGGAAAAAATGAGACACATTTCCCGAGGAAAAAAAAAATTCTCGGGGGCACTGCCCCCGAACCCTCGTGCAGGGGGGCTATCAAACCCCCTGCGTACCCGATGCAATGTAGTGGACACTAGAGCTAGTCATGTAAAGAATATAACACATACCCAACATATGACAATATATTTTAACATACTCAACACTATGGTTGATATAGTATCCCACCAATAAATAACCCTCTAACCCATAACTACTTGACACATGTTAATTTTCCCTAGTGACATAATAACCCCATCCCACTAACCCCTTAACATGGGTTAATGGGGTTAGAGACACTAATCAACCGTTGAGTGGACAGTCCTAATTCATTTAAAAACTGGACTTTTTACTTACAATTATTTTATGTGGCGGGCTCACGGACTCGTGGACTCACATGTCTTCCTTTTCATTGCTTATCTTGGCATTTAATTAGATCGATAGTTTGGATATAATCAATTTTTGAGTGGATGGCCCTAGTTTATCTAGGTGCTTTAGATAGATCGATAGTTCAGATATAATCGACCGTTGAGTGGGCGATTCTCATTCATTTTAAATATGGACTTTTACTTAGAACTATTTTATATAACGGGTTCGTAGACTCTCGGACTTGCAAAATCACATGTCTTCTCGGGTGTCATCAAAATGCACGCCCAACTTCTGCAACCTCCAAGATGAACCTATACTTAGAAAAAGTTTTAGGTGATTTTTCTCGGGTTCACGGAATCTCAGACTCATATCTCTTCTCGAATGTCATCAAAATGCATGCCCAACTTTTGTTACCTCCATAATGAACCTTACTTAAATTTTTTTAAGTGATATCGATAGAATATGATACTTAGCCATTTTTTGGTTGCTCAACAGACTCAAAGAAAGAGATCCAAGCCGTATGATCATGATTTCATTTTGATCCAACGATCAACATCGTTTATTTGTTCTTTACCGTCGATTCCTGCAACTCGTATAACTAGATACTTGTCTGGATGATAAATCCATATTATCCCTTTTTTACATCAGTGAAAGCATAACACCATGTCCAACAATCTCCCCCTTTGGCATTGATGGAAACACAGTAAGAACCCATTATTTTAAATGTGTTTTACTGTTAATCCTCCCCCTTTGACAATAATGACATAAGGGATCTTTCTTCTCTCCTCCTGAGGTGATGCTCCCCCTATCCGTGTGCTCATTTTTCTGATTTTGTAGTTCTTAATGAGGTATGGGAAATACTCCCAATTTATGTCTAATATTTTCAAAAGTACTTCTTGGTAGAGGTTTTGTGAATATGTCTGCAATTTTTTCTTTAGTATCAATATAGTCCACTTTGACTACCTTTTGAGAAACCCGGTCTCTCAGAAAATGGTATTTAATTGGGATATGATTCATTTTTGAATGCATAACATGATTCTTAGATATATTCATGGCACTGGTGTTGTCACATTTAATAGTGATTGGATGATCATATTTCACTTGTACATCTTCTAGGGTCCGTTTAATCCAGATTACTTGTGTGTAGCAAGATGCATCAACAATGTACTTTGCTTCTGTTGTAGATAGTGATATATATGTTTGTGTTTTACTTAACCATGATACAAGACATTTTCTCAGGTAGAATGCTCCTCCACTAGTACTTTTCTTGTCATCTACACTACCAACCCAATCTGCATCAATATATGCAGTCAATGTAAAATCTTGTGTTTTTGGAAACCATAAACCAAACTCCAGGGTTCCTTTAAGATATATGAATATCGTTTTTACTGCCTTCATGTGAGTTTATTTAGGTGCAGATTGAAATCTACCTACTACTCCTACAAACTGAAAGATATCTGGTCTTGTTGTTGTTGCATATAACAGGCTACCAACCATTGATCTATACATGGTTTGGTCTACTCTTGGTGAATCACCATCTACGCTTAGTTTGCATCATGTGACCATGGGAGTGCACATGGGTTTACTGTCTTCCATTTGGAATTTCTTTAGCATTTCTTTGATATATTTAGTTTGGGAAATGAATATTCCTTTATCTGTTTGAGTGACTTGTAAACCTAGGAAGAAAGTCAGTTTTCCTAGCATAGACATTTCAAACTCTTTCTGCATTTCTATAGATCAAGTCTATAGATCCACAACAATCATATCTTGATCATCAATTTTGATATATAGTTTGTTGTCCGTAGTTCCTCTCTTATATCCTTATTTTTGCAGATATTGATCAAGTCTTTAGATGTCCCTCTCTTATATCAAATGATCCTTCTTTAGTTTTCACACATAGTCCTAATTTTCTGTTAATATGAATCCTTCTGGTTTCTCAATATATACTTCTTATTCCAATGTTCCATTTAGGAATGTTGACTTGACATCCATTTGATAAATTTTGAAGTTTCTGAAGCATGCAAATGCCAGGAACATTATGATGGCCTCTAGTCTTGCTACTGGGGAAAACGTCTCTTAACAATCAATACCTTCCACTTGGGAATATCCTTTGCATACTAATCTGACTTTGTTCTTTATGATCTTTCCATTTTAATTGAGTTTGTTTTTTCTTATCCACTTGGTTCCTACCTCATTCTTGTTTTTTGGTCTAGGGACAAGTTCCCATGTATGATTTTTCTCAATTTGATCAAGTTCCCCGTTCATTGCTTTTATCTAGTCTTCACTCTTGTTGGCTTCTGCAAAATTTTGGGGTTATTTTACTGAAATCATTGTCCGTTTAGAATCAAATCTAAGTTTCCTTTTTGTTTCTACTCCTGCTTCTTTATCCCCTATAATTTTATTTTCAGGGTGATTCTTTTGAACTCTTTTTGATGGTGCTTTTGGCAAGGGTGTTTCTTCTTCATCCTTTTCATAATGAGTGTGTGGTTAATTCTCTTACAGTTCTTCAATATCTTCTTAATTTTGCGTTTCACCATCTTTTTCATCACCACTGGTTCTTCTCCATTCATCAATTTTTGTTTCATCTTAGGATTTGATTTTTCTCAATTTTAGATCATCTATCTTCACATTTGCAGTTTCCACTATTTTGTGAAATCTTAAATTATAACACTTGTAGGCCTTTTTGTTAGGTGAATATTCCAAAAATATACCTTCATCTGATATAGAGTCAAATTTCCCTAGATTATCTTCATCCCTCTTGATGTAACACTTACTTCCAAAAACTCTGAAATGTTTCACATATATTGGTCTTGCAAACCACAATTCATAAAGTGTTTTCTCATGGTTAGCTCTAAGTTTTGCTCGGTTAAGTATGTGGATTGTTGTATATATTGCATCTCTCTAAACTTTGTCTGGAAGCTTAGCTTCATTCAACATAGTTCTTGCAACCTCTTGAACAATTTTGTTTTTCCTCTCCACAACTCCATTCTGTTAAGGAGTTCTTAGAGCTGAGAATTGTCTCTTGATTCCATGATCTTCACAAAACTTATTGAATTCTTTAGAGGTAAATTCCCCTCCATTATTTGATCTTAAACATTTGATTTTGAGATCTGTTTCATTCTCTACATAAGTCTTGAATGCTTTAAACTTTTCAAATGCCTCATAATTTTTTTTGAGAAAATACACCCAGGTCATCCTCGTGTAGTCATCAACTATCAACATGAAGTAGTGTTCCCCTTGTATGCGTTTAGTCCTAAAGGTCACACACAAGTCAATGTGAACAATTTCCAAGGGTTTTGATGTAAAATGCTATTTTGTCTTAAATTTAAGTCTTGTCTGCTTTCCTAATTGACAGTGTTTGCAAATAGGATATGAAGGCTTGATGACTTTTGGAAAGTCTTTTACAACTCCCTTATTACTAGCTTTTATTAGGTTATCAAAGCTCAAGTGTCCCATCCTCCCGTGCCATAGCCAACTTTCATCTACTTGAATCATATTCCATTCTTCTTCTTCCTTAATGTCTAATATATACACATTGTTTGAGGTTCTTGATGCAATAGAAACTAATTTTCCTAATCCTTCTTTTCTTATTTCACATTTTTGTGAGTAAAAAATGAGTATATGTCCCTGACCAAAAGTTTGGCTTACACTGAGTAGATCAGGTTTTAAATTTTCTACTAGCAACACATTTTATGCTTTATTTTTCTTGTTTCCCAAAGAAACTGTGCCTTTCCCTAGTATTTTGGCAGATGCATTATCTCCAAAAGTGACTTTACCTTTATCCTTTTTTGTTAGAGTGAGAAATTTGCCTTTATCTCCTGTCATATGTTTTGAGCACCCACTATCAATATACCATTGTCACCTTTTGTTTGTTGCATATAGGGCCACTTTACATTATGTTACTTTTTCTTTTATGTGCTTTTCTTTCCATATCTTCTTATCCTCATTATTAAGGTTGCTTGTTTTCAAGGATTGCATTGGTAATCTACATTCATTGGCTTTATGGCCATAGTTGTTGCACTTGTGACATTCAACATTGTACTCTTGTAAAAAATAGAATGAATTATAATTTATTTTCTTTACATCATTCCGGTTGTTCTTATATCTTTGGACATTGTTTTGTTTGTATTTTCTATAGGCTTTACAATATACTACTTTGTGTCCAAAATTGTTGCATGAATAACAATATCGAGGAAAAATATATTGATATCTATTAGGGGGAGTCCTTCTGATCACTGTATGTCCTTCTCCTTTTGGAGGAGGTGATGATTTCTACTTAAAAATAATCTTTAATGGTGCCATCTCCATCTTGTTATCTTCTCTTTTTGAGGAATTTCTAAGAGCATCTGCATAGCTGATTGACTTTTTATCTGTTTTCTCTGTAGTAGAGGTTGAATTTTGATCGCATCTCAATCATGTTTTATCATTTGGTGATCTTTGGCTATTAAGAATATCATTCAATATTTTTGAACCGTTTTCAAATCTTGATTGCTTCTTTTCTTTATCTTGTTCCCTATCATTGAGTTGTTTCAAAATGACTTCTTCAATTCTTTTGGTTTCCTGGAGTTGAGGCTTTAAATCATTGATGACTTGCCCTGTTTCTTTGATGGTCTTTGACACTTCTCTTTCTCTTGACTTTGGTGCTTCTTCATATTCTGACAGTTGTTCTCTTAATGATTTATTCTTCCTTTTATAATTTTTGAGTTCATCTAGGGAACTGATCAACTCTGCTTCAAGACCTACTTCTCCTTCAACCTCAGAGTTTTCTTCTTAAATCTCAAAGTTAATTTTAGTGTGATTATTTTGGGTTTCTATACCCATAAATAGGTGCTCAAATTCCTCTTCTTCTTCACTTTATTTAGATGAGTTGTTGTTCTCTTCAGTGTAAAAGGTCTTCTTCTTGTAGACCTTCCTTTTGTCTTTGGTTTGGCTCTTCTTCTATTCTTTGAAAGTTCTTTCATTATAATTTTCTTCTTGTTTTGGATAGGGACATTTGGAATCAAAATGTCCAATCTTTCCATAGTTAAAGCATATTAGAGGAAACTTTCCCTTGTATCTACCAATTCCTTTCTTGAGTTTCTTCATGAAGTTAGCTATTTCTTTATCAAATATTTCTGACTGATCTTCATTAGACACCTGCTCTTGTTTCTTCTTTGATTTATATGCTTTGAAGGTTGTTTCTCATTTTGTTGGTCTTTCTTGCCATGTTCTCATCTCATACATTGTGAGGATCCCATGTAGTTCATCCATTGTGAGAATATTAAGGTCTGGTCTATCTTCAAGAGTAGAAATCTTGGCATCATATCTCATGGGTAATGATCTTAAGATATTTTGGACAATGGGTTGATATTTGAGTTTTTCTCCTAATGCTCTGATTGAGTTGACCACTTCATCCACTCTTTGAATATATTCTTCTATGTTCTCTTCTTCTTTATTTCCAGGTTTTCAAATTGTGTTATGTAGGTTTGTAGTTTGACATTTTTAACTTTGCTATCTACTTCATATATGACCTTTAGTTTGTCACATATTTCTTTTGCTGACTTACAATGCATTACTTTCACAAATATAGGATTAGCTAATCCTCCTAGGATGACATTGGCTGCTCTTGCATTGTCATTACAAAGCTTCTTTGTGGCTATGTATGTGGGAGTAGTAGCAAGTGTAATGTACCCATCTTCTAAATATTTCTAGATATCACAACCCAGGGACATTATATAGCCTTTCATCCTCACACTCCAAAGTGCATAATCATTCCCTTTGAACAAAGGTGCTCTGGTGGAAGACATTCCTTCTTGTTGATCCATAGGATTATGCAAAATCTACCTTCCAGTTATTAGACTGTGCTGAAGGCACCCGATCAGATACCAATTGTTGGAATATGGTTTAATACTGAGAGCGGGGGTGAATCAGTATTAATAACTTTACACAATATTTAAATAATTATTTATTAATTTTATTGATCAACAAGAAACTTCAGTAAATAACGTCAATAAATATAATCTTAAACTACAAATTACAAGTTTTATATGAAGATTGATTTAGAGCACCAACTCTAGGAGACAACAATCCCCTTGTTTAGGGAACCAACCCTAGGAAGCACCAACTCCCTTGATTTAGGGAACCAACCCTAGGAAGCAACAAATCCTTGGTTTTAGGGCTCCAACCCTAGGAAGCACCAACTCCTTGGTTTTAGGGCACCAACCCTAGGAAGCACCAACTCCCTATTTTTACAATTTAATTAGCAAAGGATACTAATCCTTCCTTGATCCTCCCTTCCACCCTCACTTCATAAGTATCTTCATATTTCTTCCTTAGACTCTGCACTTGCTTCAAATATTCTGATGTAGACCACAACGACATCTTCCTTCCACCATATTTTCTAGTTTATATCCTCTTCCAATGGGTATAAAATTTGAACCAATGTGTCTTTTAATAATGTATCATTGCACCTCTTCATTTATTTAATAACAACTTTATTCCTTATTATTTATTATTTTTCTTCTTCAATATATTTTTAAGTTAAGAATCATATTCTCAATTCACAATGGTAAGCCATATACTTTTCTTGGAGTATTTTCCTTTCAATGGTTATCATATTAACACCTTTGTAGCCCTGAAACTATGTTCTTCACTCCATAAGACCGAAATTTATGAACAATGACTTTATTCATATGTATGGGATTACTACTTACCACTCATGGTATACCTTTTAGTGGCGTAGGTGA
Source organism: Picea sitchensis (assembly GCA_010110895.2). Classification (NCBI taxonomy): domain Eukaryota; kingdom Viridiplantae; phylum Streptophyta; class Pinopsida; order Pinales; family Pinaceae; genus Picea; species Picea sitchensis. Next base: position 28,931 of record SNQJ01S0002353.1, read on the forward strand.
TCAAAATGGTTTTAGAAACCCGCTATCGGGGTATCTGCATTGACAGGATGCTACCACATGTCTACCGTGGTAATTTACAAACCACCTACGCAGATTCCAAGCTTCTCATTAACCTCTTATCCCTCCGACGATGCATGCTACATATCCATCGTAGATCTATCATCCCAATGAATGGTTAGATCTGAACCTCCCATGATCTTTATTGGACCTTGATTCGACGGTTGGGTTTTAATTAGGCATTGAGTGGATGATCTTGGATTCCTAGGCACTTTAGATAGATCCATGGTTTGGATTTAATCAACTATTGAGTTGACGATCCTCATTCATTTCAAAACTGAACTTTTTACTTAGAATTATTTTATGTGGCGGACTCACGGACTCACAGAATCACATGTCTTCCTTTTCATTGCTTATCTTGGCGTTTAGTTAGATCGACGTTTTGGATATAATCAAGTGTTGAGTGGATGGCCCTAGTTTATCTAGGTGCTTTAGACAGATCGACGGTTCAGATATAATCAATTGTTGAGTGGACAATTCTCATTCGTTTTAAATATGGACTTTTACTTAGAATTATTTTATGTGACGGGTTCACATAATATCGGACTTGCGGACTCACATCTCTTCTCGGGTGTCATCAAAATGCACACCCAAATTTTGCAGCCTCCAAGATGAACCTATACTTAGAAAATATTTTAAGTGATTTTTCTTGGGTTCGCGGACTCATATTTCTTCTTGAATGTCATCAAAATGTATGCCCAACTTCCATTACCTCCATAATGAACCATACTTAGAAATTTTTAAGTGATATCGATAGAATATGATACTTATCCATTTTTGGGTTGCTTAGCCGACTCGCGGAAAGAGATATGAGCCGTTTGATCACGATTTCATTTTGATCCAATGATCAACATCATTTCTTTGTTCTTTACTGTCGATTCCTGTAACTTTAATAGCTGGATACTTGTCTGGATGATAAGTCCATATTAACCCTTGTTGACATCAATGAAAACACAACACCATGTCCAACAATGAGTATATGTCAGAGATTATTGGCGAACATGCATATTTGAAATTGAACAAATGCATGAATTTTACAAGCCTTAAACTTTTGTTAAAAAATAACGCCATTTTTTTTAATTTGAACTTTTCTGTGAGATGAACAAATTGATTAAGGCTTACTTGTTTTAGATTCAATCTACATTTTGAGAGAATGTACATAAAAGGTTAGAAAACATTTGAGAATTCCATCACTTTGTGCAAGTTTTATTTGCTCTGTTAATTATGATGTTAAACTTTGATGATAAAAATCCTTTACTTGAATGACATTAATAAGGAAATTGTTAAGACTATTGATCTTCTTATGGGAATAATGGAATTTCAAAAGGGAATTTTTGAAAAAGGAAATGTGAGTATGCATATTTATGTTTTCTTGGTAACTATTTACTGAGTTAATCACTGATATGTATTTGTTTTAATTGTTGCCTGGTTATGTGAACTATTTCCTTAATTTGACTGTTTATCTTCATCTCATGTTTATTTTTTGTTAATCCTCCATACTGAGCATGAGTATGCATATTTATCTTCTTCTCAGTAACTATTTATTGAGTTAAGGATAACATGCATTTGTTTTAATCATTATTAGGTTATATGAACTACTTCTATAGCTTGATGGGTTAAATTTATCTCATGCTCAAATTTATGTTATTCTTCTTGCTCCTAATTGGAATACTACAAACTACTTCTATATCCTAGTTAGGATAGTGTAGCTTTAGAATATAATTAGATTATTTCTTTATTTTTCTGCATAGTAGCTTAGAAGAGTTTTAACGAAAGTCTCCTTTTGAGGAGAAAATCCCCTTATTGGCAACTGGGCCCACATACCGGTGAGGATCGCCATCCCAAACGAGTATAGGCCTAATTGGGGCCTTGATCGAGAGATTTCTACATGTTGTTTGCCAGGAATTTTTCCAGGCATCAACACCTACCAACAATATTCTAATGTTATAATAAGTTCCATGGATCAATGCTAAATTTGATGCTATTAGCACTAGATTTAGCATCTACTTGATTATCTTTTAACAACTACATTGGATTTAACATTGACATGGATGGAAACACAATAATTTTTTTAAAACCAAAATTCTTAAAGAATGTGCCACAAACTAAACAAAATAATGAAAATGGGTTTACCCTATTCATTTCCAATTGGTGGTTTATGAAATAGATGCTTGAGGGGTTTATGTGACATGATTTATGAAATCATCCGAAGGAGGGAAATCATGGGTTTATGTGACAATGCTTCTAAAATCAAGTAGAGGAGGATTTTTTTTTAAAACATGTGGATTTTTCTTGAAGCAGAGGAGCATTTTGCATTGTGAATGAGGGTAAGTGGATTTTTCTTCAATCAAAGGAGGAAAAATATTCAATCTAAGAGGATTATTCTTGAAGCATAAGTGATAAAAACAATGAATGATCCAAACAAGATTTTATGGACCAAGGATTTTCCAGACTAATGAATTGGAGGGATCAATTGACTCGGATTCACAAATAAAAAGGAGGTCAATCAATTTATGGTAAATGAAAATTCTTTGGCCAATGTTTCCTATCCAATTTTTTTAACCTAGGGCTTCTGTTTTTTTAGATTTTTTTTTTTCCATGGGCAATAATGACATATCCATGGATATTTTCCTTGATTATTTGACGTAGAAATGTGCCTTGTTTTTGTTGCTACCAATCCCTAAGTTTTTGTAACACATAACAATCCCTAGTTTTATGTGATGACATGAACATTCCATTGAGAAAATGTTTAGCTACGTTCAAAGATATCGAGACTTTCCTTAAACTTGAAACTCTCGTTTTGTGTTTCATTATTTTTGGGTTTTGTGGCTTGAGAATTGTTTTCATTGATCATTAAAACGTTTGAGTGTGGGGTTTTGTTAGAACCCTATATTGTTGTTGGGGGAATTATGCTGAAATATTTGAAACCTTCTTTGGTTATTGGTTCTTTATTATGTTAAGCTCAAGATTTTTTAATTGTTGTACATTAATAAAATTATATTATACCATAAGACCCATTTTGAGATATACAAATATGGATGACAACTAGTTGGGTGTAATAAATGTGAGGAAGATAATAAGGGAAACTCTAAACTAGGTTGAAGATTGTGTAGTAGTGAAAGGATAATGGTAGAAAACTAGACCACTTCTAAGGTCATGAGATGACTCCATTGAGATATTCTAAAGAAATGCTAACATCGAGGACTATAGGCCTTAGGTCCAATCATACCCAAAATGCTTAAATCCATCTTATCCCATCTTATTTAGATTTATGATACTAGTCTGATATGAGGGTTTTGTGGAGACCTAGACTTGTATTAAACATTTTATTATTGTATGTAGAATGAGATACAATAGGGATCATATGGATCCCAACTCTAAATGAGGAAAATATTTAGTACCCAAATAAGCTAAACTAGCGCCCAATAAAATATTGCAACAATTGGGTGCATCTTAGATTTTTTAAGGTAATAATTGATTTGAAATACTACAATTCTAGTTTCACACCATATTGAAAATAGGCATAAAGTCTATCTAAAGAAAAATATCATTACCCTCCACAAAGAAAAGGAATGGTAAATAATGTTAGTATCTAACTTTGAACAAGGATTTTTATGCCAATGGAACCCATTTTCTATTTCTAACACGTCATTGAGATCACATGGGTTGAACCTAGAGATGACTCTAATTACCATTAAGTGGTACAACTTCTAGCAATAAGCACCAAGGAACCATGAACATAGTTTCAACATGTCACTAAGAGTTTCATATTTATTCCTAACATTTTCAAGCAATCAATGAGCATTAATTAATTAGATATTTTTTCTAAGCAATAATCACCACACACATCAATAATATTTATAATAGTCATTATGTAACATAAATGATACTAACAAAACCTGCCTAGAGTCCTCTGCACTCAACATAAACCTCACAATTGTGTAGTTTCTCTCTACAACAATCAATATAATAGCCACTACGTAGTAGATATCATAACAATAATAGCTACCTAGAATCCCTCATGCTTGAGATAGCTCTCTTGATATTGAGTTCCATAGCTAGTAGCTCCTTGAAAATGACCTAATGTTCCAACTCACATGCCAAAACGACTCTCTGAAAAACACAAATGGTATGGTTGATAACTTAACTCACTAAAGAAAAACTAATATTCACAAAGGAGATTAGGAATCATGCTCTTATATTGAATCAAACCTCCTTTTCACTTCTTAATGCTATTATTTTCAAGAATTATGAGTAAGAAAAACTAATATTTACAAAGCAAATTAAGAATCATGCTCTTATATTGGATCAAAACCTCCTCTTCACTTCTTAATGTTATTATTTTCAAGAATTAAGAGTACCAAAACCAAATTCAATCAACCAAAACACCCAAGCTCCTCCTCATAATCAAGAGTAATTGCACTTGATTTCTTTCCTCAAATCAAGTGCTCTTATTCTCTCAAGATAAGTGAAACTGTGTTAATTCCTCAAATAAGTGTTTTCTTTTAGTTATTAAGCATTTTTATTCCACCTTTTAAAGAAAGTGAGTGTTTTATTTCAAGTAGCATTTGGAAAATGCTTGGGATTAGAAATGTATCATTTTTCTCTCAATGTCCCTTTCAAACGTTTGTATGATAATTAATTCACACACATGTCTCTCATTTTTCCTTAGGTTTTATAGGCTAATAAACAATACATACATTGTGGAAACTTCTTAGGTTCCAATTTGAGTTCAATGCATATCAATCAAATAAATGATAATTAATTCACACACGTGTCTCTCATTTTTCCTTAGGTTTTATATGCTAATAAACAATACATACATTGTGGAAACTTCTTAGGTTCCAATTTGAGTTCAATGCATACAAATCAAATAAAATCAGACAAATAAGGATTCCCACATACCCATGAATTCTCCTTAGCTTGAAACTCCACACCATATCATCATTCATTTACATCAATTTTTTATTATTAGTAAAGTTGGCTCCCATCATGTAATGGAATTAATGTTGGACCTAAGTGTATTATTTGTTTATAAGAATATCACACAACTCATCGACACATCTACTAGGATGGCCATCTTGAGGGATGCATAAGTAAGGATGTGTCTACATATTCTAGCATAAGCCTCAAGTTAGGTATATGAATTTAAATAGACTATAAATGGTTCATTTTTTTTAAAATTTAAAATTTTATTAAATTTCATTTTTTTAGAAATTAAAGCTTTCTTTGACTATTAATTAAAACAACATGTACATACAAGAGTTCGAGACATATGTCCTTGAACCACTTTGGCAAATGAGTCACAACTCATGATAAAAAAAAATAAAACAAAGCATGTGTAGTCCAAATGGATATTTTTGTTGGATTTTCCATGACCGAATTATGTTAGGAGTACCAACCACAACACATTTTGTTGCCTCAAGAATGTGCCAAATGATGATTTCAAAATGTAAAATTTCAACAATGTGACAAATCAAAAAAGTTGTGAGAATAGGTCAAATTCACAAATCGAAACCTTATGGGTTGGCAACCATAACACCCACCTCAATGATGCACAAGTACACATGTAGGAGTTAACATGTCACAATTTTTTGCATGATATTTTTTTAACCCACAGAGCATTTGGGGCCTATGTCCATGGGTTGCTCTTAAAAGCAAGTTTCAACCCACAACATAAAACTAATGGAACCTCCATTGACCAAGCACATAACTCTATTGGATTTTCCACACCTAAGTTATGCTAAGTGTACCAACCACCACAAATTTTGTTGCACTAAGAATGTGTCAAATGATGATTTTATGCATGCTAAATTTCAACAATGTGACAACTTGTAAAAGTTGCAATAGTAGGTAAAATTGCGAAGAAAACCCTATGGGTTGGTGGTAAGCATGGGCATCTTGTTGATACATAAGTACACTTGTAGGCACTAGAGAATAGCTATTGTTTTACAATGTTTTTTTTTTGTAACCCTATAACATTTAAGGTATGTGTCTTTGAACTACGTTAGCAAGTGAGTTACAACTCACAACAAAGAAAAAAATGAGCCTTTATTGGTTGTGGATGGTTCCATTGTATTTTCTATGCTCAAATTATGCAAAGTGTGCCAACCATTGTGCATTTTGTTTCCCCAAGAACATGCCAAATGATGATTTTCTAGAAACAAAATTTCAATAATTTAACAACTTGTAAAAGTTGCAACATTAGGTTAAATTTGCAAATCAAAACTCCATGGGTTGTGAAAAGCATGACCATCTTGGTGATGCATAAATACACACGCACAAGCTAATATATCATTATTTTAATGCATATTATATGTTTCTAACCCCAGAGTGATCAAGGCCCATGTCCCTAACTACTTTAGCAAACAAGTTGTCACTCATGAAAAAAAGACAAAATGAGTCGCCATTGGCAAAGCAAATAGTACCATTGTATTTACCATACTAGAATTATGCTAAGTGCACCAACCATCCTATGTTTTTCTCCATTGAGAACATGCTAAACAATGATTTTTTAAACACTAAATTTCATTGATGTGACCACTTGTAAAAGTTGTGAAGGTAGGTGAAATTTGCAAAGAAAAACCCCATGGGTTGGAGGAAAGAATGACGATCTTGGTGATGAATAAGTACATATTAAAGGAATCTTTATTGTGTTGGACAAGAAATTGAATCCTCAGATAGAAGATTTTGTCTTGGAAACATATTTTGTTGAATATAAGATTCAAATGAGAACAATACGTTCCAAAACTTAATAATATTTCAAAACAATTGTCACTCTAACATGTCAAAATATTTTAACATGTGATTTACTTAATTCTAATTTTTTACAATATTTTAACTATACCTTATCCCATTTTGTTTTATTTTTTCCCTTTTATGTTTGGGTCTAAGAATTAAATTATAAGGTTGCAATTTATTAGTATAAATAGGGTTATGGATTTATGAAGAGTTACATGGTTAAGGAATTGGAGCTAGTAATTGTGAAGATTTAGTACACCAATAAGCTAAACTAGCATTGAATATTGTAACAATTGGGTGCATCTTAGATTTTTTAAGGTAATAATTCATTTCAAAGATTATCATTTTAGTTTCACATTAAAATTCAACTAATACATATATTAAAAATAGGAATGAAGTTTATTTGAAGCAAAATATCATTACCCTCTGTAAAGAAAAAGGCATGGTAAATATTGTCAATATCTACCCTTCAACAAGGGTTTTTATACTAATGGAACCCATTTTGTATTTAAAACACATCATTGAGATCACATAGAGTTGAACTTAGAGATGGTTGTATCTACCATTCCATAATATAACTTCTAGCAATATGTGTTAGGGAACCATGAAAATTGTTTCAACATCTCACTAAGAGTTTCATTTTTATTCTTAACATTTTTAAACAATCAATGAACATTCACTAATTATAATTTTTTTGTAAAAAAGAATCACCATACACATCAATAACCATTATTGTAGTCATTATGAAATGTAAATGATACTAATAAAACCTACATAGAATCTGTTGCACTCAACGTAGACCTTACAATCTCGTACTTTATCTCTACAACAATCAATATAGTAGACATTACATAGCATAAATCACAACAATAAATCAGAAAACCTAGATGGAATCCCTCATGCTTGAGATAGCTCTCTTAATTTGGAGTTCCATGGCTACTAGCTCTTTAAGAATGAGCAATGAGTGAGCACATTCTACCTTGTTAATGTGCACTCAAGATTTGATGTACACCCCATATCAGGGGCTAGAAACTAACACTCCAACTTACATGTCAAAGAACTCTACCAAAGATGTGAAGGGTATGATTGATAACTTAACTCACTCAAGAGAAACAAATATTTATAAATGAGATTAAGGATCATGCTCTTCTATGGGATGTTATGTGGTTCCATTGATTATGTTGATGAAAGACTATGTCTTTGATAAATATGTGTTGAGGTTATATTTCTTATGATATCATCTCTTGATGTGATGACATGATGTAATTGCATGGCAATCTTTTAAGATAAGATGTTTTATGATGACATGTGTGAGCATGTGGTGATGACAATGATGTTGTATTTTCATGATAACATGCGAGAGTTAGCATGTGGATTCTTTCTTTGAGATATTGATATTATCATTATAACTAATGCATTGGTTGCATGTTGTGAGGTGGTGATTGCCATGTTATCCACCAGTGGGCTGAGAGGGACAGTTCATTTAATGATCTTGTGGGAGACCATAACCAAGAAGGAGAATATTTACAAGTAAAACCTTATGGGATGGGGACAACTCAATCAACTACTTATGCTAGAAATTATTTTGCCTTGTATTGGAGTTGTGATGTTGAAGCCCAAATAATGATTAGAGTGTTTCTCATTGGTGGATTTGTGGCATTGGACTTCGATGCTTGGGGTTGTGTACTCGAGGGAGTATAAGGAGGGATTTTAGGTCCATCCTTTCAAGATGCCTTGGTTTGGTGCCTTAGATCCCTAACATACTACGATATCTTGGTTTGGTGCCTTAAATCCCTGATAGACCAAGATGAGGTATGGTGCCTTAGAGACCCTATAGGTTGAGAGGCTTTAAGCATGGTTCCGAAACTTGGGAAGAATTTCTAGAATGTTTCTCATGCTTCCTAGGAGATTTCGATGCATGTTGTGGTCAGTGGCCTTATACTACTTCAATAGAGGGTGATGTGGAAGATATAGAAGTTAACTTTAGGATGAATTTCCTTGAAAGGGGGGAGTATGTCACGCCCCATATTATCATTAAATAAACAAATAATAAGAATAAAGACGTATAATAATTATCATAAAGGGATCATAATAAGTACTTAAAAACAAATATTTGTATATGTTGACCCAAAAATCTGCTTTAGGCTCAACATGGTGTTTTACACCTTCATTCCTCCACAAGTAGCCATTTGTGTTATGGTTCCAGTCGAAGACAGTGGCAGGGGTCATAATTACTATGGCCTCTTCCCTTGAAAGAGTATCAGTTGGCTACCTTCAAAGGGTTGTGATCTAAGTATGTAAAGACTTATCAAACATTGGAGAGTATTAGGGAATAAGGTCAAGTCAGTTGGCAACGATCCATGTCAGTTCAAGGTTGTTGCATTCAGTTGGGTCAGTGCTTCCAAGATCAGTTGAGGGATAGTCATGTCAAATGGATACCGAATTCGTGATTCTCCCTATCCTACTATCACCTTATGGGCAAAAATATGACAACCATGATCATCACTATGTCCATCAACATCTTAAATGGTACCCAAACGGGCTCATCCCGACCTTGCTCGACTTGTCATGGGGATGTGTTCTTTTCCCCCCATGGGAGGCTTTAATGGGTTAATTTTTGAGTTCTAAAATCCTCCCACATGATAATGCCTCATGTCAATATTGTTCAGTTCATATTTCATGAGCTAAGCACACATTTTGCAAAAATTTTAACGTTGGCCCCTTTCGCGTGTCACTAAGCGAGTCCCGTGGGGATGATGTCCTTTCACAAAGAATAAAATGAATTCCAATCATATTTTGGGAAATAGAATGCTTACCACTTGTAGGTATCAGGACAATCTTTCCAACAGGATATCATGGGCCCGATTTCGAGTCCGTAGGACCCCCTATGGAGGACGCAAAGTTAGCGTTACCCAAATGGCCAAAACCAATAGTTGTGGCTTCCGGGTATGATTATGTTAATAATTATGTTTTAAAAGGAAAATAAAATATAGGAATGGTGTAGTTTAGTGATATAGATTTCCAACGATATATCCCATGCTTGGTTTCGACCCCCGGTTGGTAAGAACGAGCCTTCACAAGTTCATGAACACTTTTGGACACCAGATTGGTTGCAGTTCTTCGGGGTTTAAAAATTGTTGGTAAAGAGTTTTAAATTAGAGATTCAGTGATTCCGGGATGTAATGAACTCAAAGACCTTTCCAAAGACTCCTTATCTTCCTCATTCCGACCTCAGATGGCCCGGTTAGAGCTATCATAAGTTTGTCAATATTTTTGGGCAAAGGGGGGCAACCAACTCGCGTAGTGGGGTTTCATGACAGATAAAACAACCATTAATGAACCCAACGCACAAATATATGGCCATATCGATGATTTAATCATCGATACCTTTCTGACGGTACTTCATTTTCCTCGATTGGATATTGTATGATGATATGGCACCTTTCGCAATATTGGGTGTCATGTGGGCCCACCAGCAAGTCAGGGGTTTTAAGCGATAACTATTCCGAGATGAATTCGAGGGGTGAGGTAGAATTATTTCATATTTGTGACTGCATATTCTCAACGAGCTCGTCGATACCTTTCCAATGACATGCTCTACTTCCAATTCTGACTCTGTCTCATTTGACAACCTTTTTGGGGATAAGTTAACAGAGGCATGGTCAAAGTCAAAGTCAAACTTTGACTTGGCACAATTTTCGAGGAATATTAAAAAAATAGTGGAAAAATAATAAAAAAAAAATTAGAAAATTCAGAAAATAAAGGGGAGGACACGCAACCTCCCTCATGCAATATTGGGGAAATTTGATTTTTTTGAAAAAATTAAAAATACAAAACCTTCCCTCTCCCCTCTCTCAAGTCATTTTGGCATTTTGGCCAAGGGGAGAGGGAGCTCTGCGACAGGTCTTCAATGGCAGAGGAAGGCTTATTGAAAACAAGTGTAGGTCTTCATTAGGAAGCCAACCATAACCATGCACCAACCTTGAGACACACATCTAGGTAACCCCCCATCAGTCCCAATTCAAAAAAAAAGAAAAAACTTGCTGGTTATGATGGATTTTTGCATGTAAAAATGTTTTTTCTGCCTTCAAAATGGTTTCTTTCTTCTTGGTTCAGATGTGAAATTGGTTGTTGGTTCATGTTTGCTGGTTGGTCTCAATTTTTCTTATTTTCATATGAAAAAATTCAAAGGAGAGGGGATTTGAACCCCTCTTGGACACCATGCCCAAGCCTCCAAGGCCCCTTTAGAGAATTAAAATTTATGAGTTTGGCTGAGTATGCAGGCCTGTGCATGGACATTTGCAGGACGTGGGATTTAAAACCCATCTCCCTCCCTTTTCCTCTGCTCAATAATCCCCAGAAATTTCCCAGAAATAAAAAAGGAGAGGAGGGCGTTTGAACCTAAGACCTCCCTCTCCTAACTATTGAAAAAACCCACTTTTGTTTAAAAATTCATGAAAAATAAATAAATTATTTGGTGGTGGTCGACCACCCGTCCACCACCAGGGTGCCACCACCACCTCCTCCTCCTAGCATGCACCTACAACTCCTCTTCCACACCAGTCCCCCTCCACCACTTCTCTCATCCATTTCCCCTCCCCGCGCAACAACCTCCTCCTCCACTGTGCGCGCTTGGGTCTCTCCCATACCCCAACCCCACGGACACCCCCCACACTCGTCCACACTCCCTTCCACCTCCTCGTCCATTCTTCCTTCCACCACGTGCATGCACAATACTCCCTTCCCCCTACCACTAGTACATCCTCCCTCCATATTCCTCATCCCCCAAACACATCCTCTTCTCCACTCCTTTCCACTCCTCCACCTCCGCGTGCACCCCCAAACCCTGTTCTATTCTTCTCAGTTGATCCCTATCCTCGATACCCTCCTCCCTTCTTCCCATCAGCACGACCCCTGGCCCCCTCACTCCAAAACCACTGTGTGTGCGCATCCCTACTCCTCACTCCAAAACCACTGTGTGTGCGCATCCCTACTACTCCCACACCCTCCACTTCAACTACCTCACAAGACTGCGACCCCCTGTCCCTCACCACTTCTCCATACCACCACCTCCCTCCTCCCTCCACTCCTCCAAACCCTGTGCGCCCTCCATTTTTCCAGAACTCATGTTTATTTTTAATTTTAATATTTTTGTTATATAGTTTATTTATAAATTTGTTTATAAATTTTAAATTTTATTGTTGATTTTTAATATTGTTTTATTTTATTATATATATATAAAATAGATATTCAATATAATTATTTATATATTTAAAAATGAAATTATTATTAATTGTTTTTAATAAAACTAATTTTTTTAATATATATATATATATATATATTAACAAATTAAAATCCCCCCTCTGAGGATCACTGGACCTTTTTAATTACATAACTTCACCATCCGGAGGTGGAATTTCGCTCATAAATAGTCGAAAAGACCGGGCCGAAGTAAAGAATGCATCCATGGTATTCGCCTCCACAAATTCAGCCCAAAATTTCAGTGGCACGTCCCAGAGTGATAGGGACTCATTATTGACCCAACAAGCATGCGCCGAAAGGAGGCCTAATTGGGGGTCTCCGAGGCCAAATTGGGACGGATGAGGAAAACCCATTTCAACTACAAGTTTGTAGGCCTATATAAGCCTATCAATTTTGGTGTCCAACCCATAAATTTTCCCCAATTTCAAATTTTTCCCTGATCAGTCTCCTAACCAACTCCTTTCCATGTACCTTTCTGAGGCCATATCTTGCTCATCTAGAGTCAGATTTGCACCAAACGAAAGGCAGTGGAAAGTTAGAAAATATATCTACATCATGGGAATAAGAAAAAATAGTTTTGTGTCTGTTTAGTACAATGGAAAAGCCTCTCAAGTTTCAGGCCCAAGAGGTCCCTTCGTTGAAACAAGCCCAAATCGAAGCCATGCTTCGGTCAGCTCATAGGGAAACTTATAGGCAACAAAGTGGGGGTATAATCAGGTTTGAAAAGTGTCTAAACAACAAAAATTTACTTACATACAATTAAAAAATCCCAAAGGCCCCTCTCCCTCCTAAGTATCTTTGCAATTTCCCCACACCTTGGGGCTTCATATTAATGAATTTGATAGCCATGGATGGACGAGAACTGTCCTAAATCACCTCATCTACAGCTACAAAACATGGCAGAAATCAAAGAGTGTTTGGGACTGCACAAATCCCAAGAAAAATGATCATGTGGCATATTCATTTTTTCATTTTATGAAAAATGACTTTTTGTAATAGTTTGGTCTCGCATAATTTTCTTTTGGCATGTACACATTGTAATTAAGAGGTCATATCAGATTTGATTTGATCCCTTTTGGATAATATTCCCTTTTTATGATAAGTTTACTTTTTGGTAAAAAGACACAAGAACTTTAGGGTTGGTCTACTTGTCACTTTTCCAAAAGTGACAAGTGTCTTGTGACCTAACCCTAATCCTTCACCTCTCCTTTATAAATAAGAGGGATGGCATTGTAAAAAGAGAGGATGAATATAGTAACAAAGCTATGCTGAAATTTTCCAAGACTTTTTGTGTGTGTGATACTTGTTAAAATTTAGTTGTTGGACATGTCACTTGTTGGTTAAGGGTTGAGGGGTAGAAGTAAGCACTTGCTGGTTAAGGGTTGAGGGGTAGAAGTAAACACTTGTTATGTTAGCTATCTCCATGATGGATTGGTTATCTAGGTGTTTGTTGTTGCTTCCTTGGGTTTAGCTTAATTGCTTTCATTTTCTAACCACTTTGTTTAACTTGTCTGATGTGTTTTAGTGCATATTTTCTGAAGTACTCAGTTGTTTTCAACCTTAGCTAGTGGTTGGGAGTCCTAGGACCCCTTAGGACAACCCTTAAATAAGCTTCTTAGTTGGTTGTTCATATTTTTTTTCTTCCTTATCTCCTTCATGTACATTTCCGTTATGTTTTCCAGCTATTAACCTTGTTGTCCCAAACAGGAAAATTGATCATTTTGGTCAATTTCCCCCCATGGGACATTCATCTTAGTTGGTTGTCATCTATCTTTTATGTAAAAATTTATGTTTCATTTATTTCAGTTTTTTCATACATAAACACTAAAATTTCGTTGTTTGCCTGCAAGGATACAATCCAGTCACCTATTCTGCTTCTCCTAAGCGGTTGGGGACCACCTAAAGACCTGTTTGAGGCAAAGGGGCCAGTAGGACAATGAAGTAAAACATCAAATATGATCGGTAAATCCACTCAATCACTCTCATATTCACCTTCTATTCACTAGCACTCTTTCTAAAAATTTTGGCACATATATCCATGTTGATAAGCTTTGTTTGTGTAGATAGTTTGAGTAGTTTACTTGTAATTTTTTGTTTATAAAAATCTAATTTGTACTTTCGTAAATAACCATCACTATTTAGAATTCAGATAAGTAAACTTCCAATCCCCATACAAGGAATCAATTGGGTCTTTCATGCATGTGGCGACCTTGCCGCTCGCAAAGAGCCTCAACGCATTCCTTTGGGTTGAATGATATAATTGTTTACTTGTAAATTAGTTGATTTTGTCATCTTTTCATTGTATATTTTTTCATACACTAATCTACAGGAGGTTGCCCCTAAAGGGGACATGCAAAAATAAGCAAGCTAAAAACACTCAAAAAACCGTAAAAACACTTCAAAACAAAGCAGGGGTCTGCCCCATACACTCAAAACAAAACCTATACTATTTAGATATATACATACACATATTATTTATCCGTGACATATATGTCACATACTTATTTACTTGTTTTTTTGTATAAAGTTTTAGATAGATTTCAATTCATTGACCAGGAGGCACGCTTTTGAAAGAAAGACGTGACCTCGCCACGTGGATGGTCTGGTTATTTATTTCAATCAATTTCAATTTCATAGAATACTAAAGGTCAAAGCCAGGGAGTCTTCATCAAGAGCCCCTCAGAAGTTGTCTAGTTAGTATAAATCTCGTGGTATTTCCTTAGTACCACACGGTCAAGGAGTTGAATAGCTCAACTTGGTTGGAATACTACTTTGATTGGGTAAGCTCAACTAAAACTCCCTTTAGGGGGGTCTCAAGCCTCTTCCTTTTCACAAGCATCCTTCTTCCATCCAAGCGGGTTTAAGAGTACGAAAGCGCTAGTGACAAGAAGTGGCTAATCCCTGCTTCTCTGAACTGCATGGGTCACTTTTCAACCTAACCACCATGGTATGCTAAGATTACTCTTCTTATACTAGTTGGCACAATTCTGGGATGTTTTTACCTGATCGGGATAACCTTCAAAACAGTGTGGTGGCCAAGGCATGTGTTAATAACTAAAAATTCACTAATAAAATACATTTAAAGTCAATCCTTTTGTGAGTCCACCCTTACTCCATGAACATAAATTGCAGTTGTAAATACTCTCCCAAACATAGTTGTAACAACTTGTAAAAAGTTTGTCCATTTCCATTTACAACCCCCTTTTTTTATTTGACAATCTTTCGGGATCACTTCCCGGGTCACCCCGAGGGTATCAAGCCATTCTAGGCTTGTTTCCCTGTCTTAAAATCTTCGAACATCTTGTTGTTCACAATTTATAGCCATCTAAAAAGACTTGGATGTAGCTTTTAAACTCACGTTTCACCCTTATTTTTTACTTTTCCACTTGAGGCATCCATTGGTTTATTGTCCAGGACCCTGGTTTACCCTGGGAACCCATTCTGGGCCATTTTCCAAGGATTTAAGGGAGCGAAGAACTCGTTGTTCGCTTTATTTAGTTTTCTGTCCTAAAAAACAACGAGCTTATTTTCATCCCATTGTTCATAATTTTTAACCCCCAATCCATTTTGGCCATCCAAGAAGATGAGGGAAAACAACAACATCCAGGGTGGGTGGTCTTGAGAAAGACTTCTTGTAAGTCTTTCACATCTCCTTTTTTCCCTTCATTACCGCCTCAGGCGAAGGACCACATGAGGTGTAGGTAGTCTTTGCCTCGTGCTGAGCTATCAAATAGGTTGTAACCGGCTTCACAGCCGAATAAGCTGGATTTGTCCCAACGTAAATATTTTTCTTATAAGAGTATAATAAAAGAAAAAAAGAGGGGGGTAAAATAAGTAAAGATAATTTATGGAAAAACACTAAAAACAAGATACATTTATGGGGAAGGAAAAGGTAAGATAAAGACATAATTACATAATTCCAAGTAGATCATGGGGATCAAGTTCTTTATCATGGATGGATTCTATATAAGGAAGAAGAAGAAGGAGAAAAGATCATCTCTTTAGTTTTTGACAATAGAGGACAAGGCTAAGAAGAGCTACCATAGTAGTGGATTGGGGGCATGGGGGTGACCTTGTAGTGAAAGCATTACAATAGCATGGTCTACATTTGACTGGAGAGTTGTTCCCCACATTTTGTTGAGGTCGGCCAAATCAAATATGAAAGTAGTGCAACGGTTTTGAAATCACCATATTACAAGTACATTGGTTTCTTCACCACAGATAAGTTCCTCACCTTTCACTGCTCCCGTGAGTTATGTATTTTTGAAGTTTCCCTATGTTAGAAAACAATGATTAGTTTTAATTTTTCTCTATGTGATTTCTATATAGTTATGTTTAGTATATCGGGCCATGACATATGGAATCAACGCTAGGTTCTAACCCTTAAGGCTTATGGGCCTTCCCAATTAGGTTATAAAAAAATAGGGATATGGCTTATTCCTTAATAGTAGCACTTCGTCCTTGGCCATATTTGAAAATAATTCTAGGATATATATTTGCAATTGTATATCTGAAAGATAGATCTAGAATAAAGCTTCGATGTAAGCTTGGAATTGAAGATCTGAAATATAGATATATAAAATAAATAAATAAATATGGGATGATTTTGTCCATGTCATTATAGAAATCCTCCATGTTTAAACAGTTACATAGCGAAGGCTGCTATCATCTCCTCGTCACATATTTAGGCATTGTTAAGTACATTAACATCAGTTCATTGTCATAAGCATATACTTCCAACCCGATCTCCGATTTTCACACAAGGAACAAAGAAGGATCTAAATTCAGATAGAAAGAAAATGATTCCAACAAAGAAAGGAAAATTGCTACAAAGAAAGACTCCCATTTTTAAACACACACATGCCTCGGATTTGGATTTGATAAAATATTATTTCAATCGAATGCGTTTCGGGGGCTATTGTGTAGGGTAACTTTATCCTTTTCTTTCTATAATTTTTTTTTTATTCTCGGGAAGGAAATAACTATTTTTCCTAACCTTGGCTTGTAATGAACGATAACATGCATTTAACATTTTAGCTTGCATGCTTATGTGTTTATTTATAGCCGAGGATGTGAGTGCTATAATATCGACCTCATGGAGATTATTTTGTTGATCAACTTATCACTCACTAATTGTGAATATTGTGAAGTGGATTTATGGATCGTGGCTGAAAGCTATCTCTTTATCATTGAATACAATTTAGTGAGGCTTGGCATGGGATTCGATCCAAATATATTGTTAGTTAGAGAAATTGTTGATTAAGGTTGGTTGTCATTGATGTCAACCCTCGAAGAAAGACCCGTAGCACAAAGGTTTGGGTAATGGACCCAATAGTGTTTGATGTAAATATGACTCATTATTGTTTTTTCATGGTTGATAAGAAGTAAATATGGATGAACTCAAAGTGGTCCCCTTATGGTGAGAAAGCCCTCACGGGAGGATGCTTTGTGCAGTAAGAGAACCATGTAATCGTGGAATAATGAGATGAAGGAAAGTGGAATTGTCAGGGAAAGGAAGTATCCTAGATGTATAGTGCTTGCAATGTCATTTCTGGTGGTATGTGGGGCGTCTCACATAATTCCTCGGTTAGAGAGTTATGGCCATGAGAGGATTGGGAGACCCAGGAGTTTTGGGTAATGGACCCAAAGTTTGTTTGATGGGTAGCATTTTCAGGTTATGATATATATTTTCAGATAACACTATTCTATATGGATGGTGAATTTTATGTCATTCATTTCTAGTGGTATGTAGAATTTCACATAAATCCTCACATTTTGAGATTGCTGGCCTTACAGTTAAGGGGACCCTCATATGTCATCCGAGAGCCCCAAAAGGTCAAAGTAATCAAAGTGGTTTAAAGAGATTTTAAAAGGTAAATAATAAAAGTGATGAAATTGTGATGTCTTATAATTCCAAAATTGAATTACAAAATAAATTCTTCAATAATGAATTTTATGAGAGAAATTAGAAAGTGGATAACCCTAAAATAGGAAAGTGGGGCCAAGTGACCCTAGAAGATGTTTTTAAGAGCTTCTTGGAGAGTATAAATATGAGGTAAGGCTCTCTCATTGAATCACACTTGAGGCATATTGAATATTTTATAAGTGTCACAGGGTATAAAAAATGATATCTAAAGTGAAATTAAAGGGAAGAAGAAGAGAAAAGAGAGAATGAAATACAAGGAAGGATAAGTGCTTTTGATGCTGGGTGCTTTCTAAGGTACTTATGTTATTTTCAGGTCATCTCACCATTTCACTATAAAATTTGTTTTATATAATGATTCCAGTCCTGAAATTTCTATGCAAATTGATAAAACATCAAAAGTATCTGTGGTTAAAATTCTGTCTTGTGGGTCGTTGTATTTGGGAGTTACTCTGTGGAAAATGGGATTTGTGGTCAGTCTGAAACTAGTCAAAATAGGTGTTTTAGGTATAGCGTCACTTAACTTCTTCATAACAGATCCAACTTTAAGGTGAGACCAAATGTGTTGGTTAGGATTTAGTCTGGTATGTTTTGCTTAATAGTTTAGGATAGTTTCATCAAATAAGTTTTGTCTTGAGGAACCACGCTCTACAAAGATCCTCTCTAGAATAATCTAGAATTCAGGAAAGTATACCATTTTTGCTATAAATCCCTTTTTTGAGAGGTTTCCAGTTAGTGCCACTTGGAGGAATTGTGTAAAACACAATAAATAACAGTATATCAGTTTATATCTTTATACATTACAAGTTTAGAAAGTTATGATTACTTCAAGTTAGGGTTGTTGACTAATCCAAAACAAGTCATGTGGGACTAAAGAGAAGTTTGATGAAATGCTAGTCTCTTGTTTTAAAAAGTTAAGGAAGAGGGTTTACGGGAATGTGATCATATACCAGGTCTATTACAGAGCTACAATCAAATTTGGATGATGGGGAGTGATGAGGAGAAGCTTTTGGATTTGTGTCACATGTTGGAATTTTATGGTTGAGACAAGTGGTTCTATGAGTTGACACATACATGAAGTGTATAGTTGATGATATTGGAGTACATATTGATGATTCATAGTTGATAGGTAGTTGACACATGATTGATACATACTTGGTTGGTACAAGTTTGGATGCACTTGTTTATGAGTACAGGTTGATTCTGAGGTTTGGTGCATGGTTGATGCACTTGTTATTTTGTCTGAGGTTGAGATTCTGGTTGATGCATGGTTCAAGATTTATTGGTACAGGTTTACAACAGGTATATCTCACAGTGACCTAGTGTGACAATGGTTCCATCATTCTACTTCACCCGGTGTGAGGACTGAGGCAAGGACAAATTGGTTGCCAACCACCCCTTCAGTTTGTAGCAGGAGAACACAGTTCTTAACCTCTATTACAGTTTGTAGCTTGATTTGGGGAGTTGGAGATTCCCTCAGGTTGTAGCAGCCTATTGAAACTAGGGGTTGGGAGCCTCCTTCCAGGTTACAATTTGGAAAACAAAGGAAGTTGGTGCTTCAAGAATGCTTAATTCTTCAAAACATATAAAAAGAAAAACATTTATTTCAATTTTTCTCTAATTTGGGTTTCCAAGTAAAACAATGGTGTATTGTGTATGTGTGTGATTGTTTATTTATTACTGCTCATTTATTGGATAATAATTCTACATTGATACCATAACATTTTGAAGAAAATGATTATAGCATTTATATTGTCTTGGTTCCCTCTCATCAACAATTGGTATCCCGGAAAGCCGGGTTCTTTAGAAATCAGTTTAACAACTGAAGGTAGATCATGGAGACACCATCAGCATAAAATGGAATGCCACAGTTTGATGGACAAAAGTATACTTTTGGAGCATAAGTATGAAGACATGTATATAGGACATTAAAGGGATTTCAAGTTTGGCAATCAATTTAGCAGATGGATACAAAACACAAGCAGTTCCACCAACAAATGACAAAGCGATTAAAACTTCGGTGAGAATAATTCCAAAATACATAAATGCACTTTTAGATAGTCTTAGTATTAGTATTCTACAAAGTTGCACATTGTAAAATCTGCTAAATTGATTTGGGACAAAACTTTTAGAAATATTTATGAAGGAGATTCAAAAGTCAAACAACAAAGAAAACTTAGGCACCCACAAGGTGGAACAGACAACTAAAAATGAAGGAAGATGAGATATCATAGCCTACTTCTTAAGAGTCGATTAAACAATAGATACAATCCTTAGGATTGGGAGAAGAAATGAAGAATTTATGTAATTGTTCAAAGGTACTAAGATCTCTTCCCTGTGAGATTCAACCCTAAGATATCAGGCACTAGAAGGAAGATGGGATCTAAACTCAATAAGCATGGACAAAAACTACATGGAATATTCATAACATATGAGATGAAACCAGACAAGAAAATCTAGATGTAAAGGCACGACTTCAAAACATCCAAAGATCAAAACAAAAGAAAAAGGAACAAGAAGAATATAGATAATAATGACGTCTGGGAGATGATGAAGAAGTGTAACTTTGTCAAAAATTTGAATAAGGGAACCAACGATAGATGCAGTAGAAGTTTCCCTTTAATTTGTTTTAAAGTGTGATGGTAGTATTTTGCAGTCATTTGCTAAAAATGTCCTCTATAGAGAAAGAGAAATGATGAAGGTTACTTAGAAGGCAGACAAACATATAAAAGGTAAAAAAAGAACTACAAAAGAAAGTTTTCAAGAAAAACTTTTGCACAAAGAAGACATCTCATCATCAAATGAAGAGATGAAATTAGGTAATGATGAAACATGGAGAGTTCTATTCATGGCAGGTAGGAGCTACATTAAAAGAGACTCGAGAAGAAGAAGAATATGAAGAAGCATATGAGAAAGAAATTGAAGAGGCTGAAGAGATTTATTTCAGGAATAATTGTGGAGTGCCATAGAAGTTATGAGGAAAGAGAAAACAAGAAAACAAAGAGAGCTACAAGCAGAACTAGATTGTCACACTAAGAGGGATATTCAAAGAAAAATATGCAGAATAGCTCAAAAGGTTCAGGACTGGCATTCATTATGATAAAATCTTATCTTGACAAGTCCGGACTTGGATACAATCAGCAGAGAGAAAGAAAGGGATCAAGCTCAAAACAACAGAGCAAGAAACAAATACAAAAGTTATGCAGAAACAATCAAAGGGGGGATCAAAAGATACAAGGGAGATTACGGGGACACTCCTCCACTGTGAAGATTCATATTTCAGAATCATTAATAGATAGACATGCCTCAAGAGAAGGATTCATAAGAGCACCCCCTTTCATAAGATCTTCAACTTCTGAGGTATCAAACTATATTTTTTGTTTATGTTATGCTTATAATAAATTTGGACATAAAGGCAATTTGGGTTGCTGAACTGACTTGTTGCTGAGACTGCAGCACAGGAGGTTGCATTTCAAGAGAGAGACTACAGAATGAGAAACTTACAGAAGAGAGATTACAATAGGTTTAGATGTGAGCACTGAAGTGGGAATGTTACAAATGTAACAATTTTGGACACATGAGACAAAAATTGCAGAGAATAACTTGATCCCTCCTAAAAGAACCTCATGAGTCACAAACAAGAATCTCAGAAAATGACATGGATAATAAAACAAGATCAATATATAGCAATAGAAGAAAAGAATGCACAATCACTCTACAAACTAAACCATGAAGAAGAAAAACGTGGATTGAGTATGTTGGCAGGTGGAGTGTTCAAACCCATGTGATAGAGACAAGTTTCTTACATTTATGAGAGAAAGAGATGGATCAGGAGTCTCCTTTGGAAATGATGAAGATTCATCAAAATCGTGGAAAATGCACAGTCTGAATTAGGAACAAGAATGAAAAGAAAGAAAATGTTCTATTAGTAGAGATATGAAACATAATCTTTTAAGTGTGAGTGAGAATTTGTGATAAGGTCATAAAGTTACTTTTCGATTCACAAAAGTGTGAGATAAGAAAAGAAGGTTAGGAAAATTGGTGGAATTCTGGTACACCAAGAACTTCAAGCAACATACTACTCTGTGTTAAAAGCAGAATTGGAAATGAAAAGTGTTGTCTAGGAAAGGAGAAGATGAAAGTTGGCTATAGCCTGAGGAAGAAGGGATCACATACATTTTGATAACCTTGTCAGCGTCAAAGAGAAACTGATCTGAGGAGAAATGCCCCATTTCATGAAACCAACCAACACTTTTATGCAAACTGGTGCCAACAAGGAAAGAAACAAAGACCGTGTTTAAATCAAGGGAATATTCAACAATAAAACCACTAGAGTGTGCATATTGGTCTAGTTGGAACAACTACAATAAAGAGCTTAAAAGGTGAGAGATATTTTCTTTATTAGTTGATGATTATACAAGAATGATTAGAGTTTTCTTTCTCAAGAACAAATCCCGAGGAAGCTTTTGAAAATTCAAGATCTACAAAGAAAAGGTTGAAAATGAGAGAGATGGATTCAAAGGGAATTAAATGCTAAAAGATCGGATAATGGAGGAATTCACCTCAAAGGAATTTATGGACTACTGCAGCAATCATGGAATAAAAAGGAAATTCTCCATCGCTAGGGCCTCAAGAATGAAGTTGTTGAGAGAAAGAAAGAGAATAGAGAGATGCCAATGGCTTTCCGAACAATGATAATGGATTCAAAGTTGTGAGATATTTTTTTTTGGACCGCAGGCGATTACATACAACAGTTCACATTCAAAACAGAGTAATTCTCATAAACAACACTGATAAAGAGCTCCAGCACGAGGAGCTATGGAGGAAGATAACGATGTGAAGCACTTCAAGGGTTTTGGAAGCAAATGCTACATCAAAAGAGAAGATGGTAGAATGGGGAAAGTTTGACTCGTGTGGACAAAGGGAGATACTTGTTGGTTACTCAAGTACAAGGAAAGCATGATGTTACAATCTAAGATTAAACAAAGTTGTGGAAAGCATCCAACGTAACAATTGATGAAATAGGCCGGACCAGTCAAAGGAAGAAAAAGACAAATCAATGGAACAACTTCTTGAAGAGAGATGAAAAGAAAGAAGAGGAATATGAAGATGAGAGAGAATCCATTGAGTAGAAGAGCAAGTTCAACAAGTATCTCCAAAGACACTAACCAGACGAGAATTTGAAGAATCGTGCTGGATCAGCGATTAGCTGAAACAAATTTGCAAGAGTTGAGACTAGAAGAGAAAACCGTTCACACTAAAAGGAAACTAGCAAGCACCACCTAGCACTCTTATGTCTACAATTGAACCAAATTGTTTGGAAGAAGCCAACAAGGACGAATATTGGAATAAGACCACCATGGATGAGGAATTGGATCAATAGAGAAAAATGACACTTGGGAATTTGGTTCCAAGACCAAAGAATAAGAATGTAATCTGACACAAAATGGGTTTTAGGGAATAAATTGAATGAGATGGACGTATTTACAAGGAACAAAGCTAGATTGTTGCATGCTTAAAGGTTAATACACTGATTGAAGGGAATGGAAACTTTGAAGAGACATATACCCCAGTTTCCAAAATGTGGAAACAATCCCATTTTCACTTTTAAAAGCATACATGCACTCAATGTTAAAGTATATCAGATGAAGTAAAATCAACTTTATGAATGAGAAACTTGAAGAAGAAATTCCCACCACATTTAGAAGAACCCAGTTAGTTAATGGGAAGAACCTGATTATATTATATTAAGAAATTAAAAGGCCTTGTATGGTCTAAAAAAAAAATCCTATAGCATGGTACTCTAGAATTTGGATAGGAAGTATTTGTGAGGCGAGGGCAGAAGAGAAAAAGGAAGTACAGGACAACAACCTCTACATTAATGTAAGTGAAGGTAATATTTATTGATTGAAGTTTATGTTGATGATATTATTTTTGGTAGTGATAGAGAATGAGTTAAGAAGCGAAATTTCAAAGGATATGAAAATTGAATTTGAAATGTCATTGCTTGGGAACTATCCTTCTTTAGAAGGGACTTTAAATACGTCAAAGCAAAAAAAGAATTTTATTTCTCAAACCAAGTATATCATAGAAATGCTAAAGGGTTGAATGGAAGATTGCAAAACTAGTTATCACTCCATACAAACCGGTTGTAAGTTGAGAGCAAAAGATGATGATTCGAAGTCCACAGATCAAAGGCAATATAGGTCAATGATTGGCAACCTACTATATGTGACAGCATCGGGACCAGATGTAATACGGTAGTTGGGCCAATTAGGACAATTTCAAAATGACACCAAAGGGAATCCACATGTATTAGCGGTAAAGAGGATCTTCAGATATCTCAAAGGAACAAAAGGAGTTTGGATTATGGTATCCAAAGGAAAAGATCTATCACTTATGGCCCTGGTCTAAAATTGGGTAGGTTTTATTGATTACCGACAGAAGCCCTGTTCTACTTAGGTGAGTGTTTGGTATCATGGCTAAGCAAGAAACAATCATGGGGATCTCTATCTATGAATTAGAAATGATACTCCATTACAACTGACAACATGTTGGCCTACGGAGTTCTTTGGATGAAACAAACTTTGTAGGATACACATGTGGACTATGATGAGCCCATTATAATAATTTGTGATAGCCACAATTTGCATGGAATTATCTCAAAAAGGAAACTTCATTGATGACTCCAAGAGACTAAAGCACATTCAAATCTGAGAGTATCACTTTCGAGAACGGGACTGCGAGAAAAGAACATGAGGAGTTAAATTATGCTGGAGCTTTAAAAGAACAAATTAGTGAGACATCTTCTGCAACCACTTCATGGGAAGCCTTTGAATATCTTCCTCCAGAAGACTTGGAGTTATTTCTCCAAAATGAATGCACAGATGCTTATCTTATATGTCTTATATGTACACAAGGAACCACCATGAGGACGATGCAATGGGGGAACAACCAGGATGGAAAGATATGCTATAAGTGATGACAAAGGGAAAGTTATCGAATCTGAAGGATGAGACATGGTTCCAAAGGATCCAGATTTATCAGATCTCACAGAGAGGACAAAGGCATGGTTTTGAGGGGGAGCATGAGTGATATGATTTCGGTGTTGCATTAGAGTGTTTCCATCAATGCCAAAGAGGGATATTGTTAATTAATTGGGTTAGTTTCCATTGTCCTCCCAACCCTAAGAAAGACCAGTAGCACAAAAGTTTGGGTAATGGACCCAATAGCGTTGATGTAAATATGAATCATTGTGTTTTGTCATGGTTGACTAAAGAAGTAAATATGGAT
Organism: Picea sitchensis; assembly: GCA_010110895.2. Lineage (NCBI taxonomy): Eukaryota > Viridiplantae > Streptophyta > Pinopsida > Pinales > Pinaceae > Picea > Picea sitchensis. Next base: position 54,207 of record SNQJ01S0002353.1, read on the forward strand.
GAATTCCAAAATTGGTCCCCCTTATGGTGAAAACCCTCACAGGAGAGGCAGTTTGTCTCTTGATAAGAGGACCCATGCTTGGTGTGGAATAATGAGATGAGAAGGAAAGTGAACTTGTCAGGAAAATATCCTAGATGGATAGTGTATCCATGCACCATTTCCATTGGTATGGAACGTCACATAATTCCCTGTGGTTAGAGAGTTATAGCCATGAGAATTTGGAGACGAGGTTTGGGTGTGGACTAAGTTTGTTTGATAGATATGGTATAGGTTGTGATATTTCCAGATAATACCACTATTCTATATGGATAATACATGTCATGCACCATTTATGGTGTTGGTACATGTATAACGTCACACACATAACTCCTAGTTTGAGAGTTATAGCCTTACAGTTGGAGGACCCTCACTTTATGTCATCTAGAAGCCCCAAAAGGTCAAAGTAATCCAAAGTGGTTTAAGAGATTTTAAAGAAAGGTAAATAATAAAATTAAGTGATAGGTGTATTATAATTCAAAGTGAATGTAAATAAATTATTTCAATATAAATTTAATGGAGAAATTAGAAGTGGACCCAACCTAAAATGGGAAAGTGGGGCCAAGTGACCCTAGAAGATGTTTTAGAAATACTTAGGTATAAATGAGAGACAAGGGCTCTCTCATTTTGAATCCTTGGGCATATTGAATATATCTATAGGTGTATAGGGTATACAAATGATATATAAGAGGTGGGGAAAGTTGAAGAAAAGAGGCCGAAATGCAGGAAGGATAAATTCTTTGATGGTGCCTTTCCCTAGGGTATGTTATTTTCCGGAAGATGTCTCACCATTTTAGCTATAGCTTTGTTTCTATAATGATTCAGATCCTGGGGAATTTCTATACAGAGTGAGAAAACATATCCAAGTAAATTTGGATTTACAAATAGAAGCTTGTGGGTCATTGTATTTTCAGGAGTTACACTATGTGGAAAATAGGGTTTGTGGCAGATCCACGAAACTGAGTCAAAATCAGGTGTTTGGGTAAAAGCGTCATAACTTCTTCATAACAGATCAAATTCAGTGGGAATAAATGTATTGGTTAGATTTTTATGCTGGTATATTATTGCTTAATGGTTTCGTATCATTTCCATCAGAGTATTATTTTGTTGTGTGGGGCGCTCTACAAGGGTCAGCTCTCTAGAATAGAAGCTGGGAATTCAGCAAAGGGTAATACCATTTTTGCTATAACTTCCTTTATGAGAGGTTCCAAGTAGGTACACCTAGAGGAGTAATATAAAACGCACTTTGAGAATATTGTGTATTGGTTTTAGATCTTTGCCATTTGGGTTCAGAAGTTATGATTATTATTCCAAGTTGGGGTTGTTGACTAATCCCAAAGCGGGGCATGAGACTAGGGAAGTTTGATAGAAATGCTAGTCTCTTGTTTTCAGGATTGGGGAAGGTTTGCAGAATGCTGTGATCCCTTATACACTAGGTCTATTACAGAGCTACAAATTAGATTTGGATGATGATGAAATTGATGAGGGGCTTTGGTTGTAGCTTTATGTTGAGTACATGGTTGAGACAAGTAGTTGATGAGTTGACACATACATGAAGTGTATAGTTGATGATGTTGGTACATATTGATGATTCATAGTTGATTTGTAGTTGACACATGATTGGAACATGCACTTGGTACATGGTTGGATACACTTGTTTATAGTACAATTTGATTCTGAGGTTGGTGCATGGATTTGATACACTTGTTTATTTTGTAGGTTGATTACAGGTTGATTCTTGGTTGATACATGGTTCATGTTAATGGTACATGTTTACAGTGATATATCTCACAGTGATAGTGTGACAATGGTTCCATCATTCTACTTCTACTAGGTGGCAGGACAGAACTAGTACAAGTGGTTGTATCCACCTTCGGTTGTAGCCGGAGAACATTAGAGGTTGTAGCCTCCTTATACAGTTTGTAGCCAGAGAGATTTAGGGGAGTTGGAGCTTCATTACTAGGTTTGTAGCCCTAGAAACTAGGGGATTTAGATCCCTTCAGTTGCAGCTAGGAAAACAAAGGAGGTTGGTGTTTCAATGAATGTAATTCTTCAAGACATTATAAGAAAAACATTTTCCTTGAACTTTCCTCGATTTGGGTTTCCACGTAAATTTCTTGAGTGTCTTGTGTATATAAGAAAAAACATTCCATGGTTTTCTCCTGATTTGGGTTTCCACGTAAAACACTGGTGTACTGTGTATGTGTGTGATTGTTTATTTATTACTGCTCATTATTGGATAATAATTCTACATTGATATAACATTTGAAGAAAAGGATTATAATTATGTTATTACTGATTCACCCCACCTCTCAATAATCCAACATAAATGAATTATAAGCAGTTTTTTATTGTAAGTATGGCCTTGAGAGGCCATGTGAGAGTGAGTGTGTGTTTGTGAGAAATTTATGTTTCATGACCTTGCCTTTGCGGGTGTGCCTGTGTCTAGACATTAATAATAATAATAAAAAAAAAAATTCCTCTCTGGGAAGTCCATGCATGGTTTTTTTCCCCTTTGGTGCCTCCCATTACAATGTCCTCTTGTGAATCTGTTTGTTTTGACGAAACATGACATTTTCTTGTTTTTTATCCTGTAAAATCCTCTTGCATATGAATTTGTTTATCTAGATGATGACACGTTTCTTATTTCTTTTGAAGTAAAATCCTTTTCTTCACATGACATTCCAAACACTCAAAGCATGACATTCGATGCAGATGTTGGGAAACCACATAGTGATGTTCGCCTTTAGGGTTTTGATCTGAATCTTTTTCTAGAAAATATTGAGATTCGTTTCATCATAACCATATATTTATTAAATATCAAGAACCCTATATTTATTAAAGGTAAATATAAAATATTTCTATGCTTAAAAATAGATCAAAGTTCAAATGCTTAAAAAATTGATCAACGTAAGATCCATTTAACTTTATTTGTGTATACTACCATAATTATTGGCACTTTTTCTGTATCTTTGATGTTTGTACTTTTTCCATTTTAGGTTGGTTGGTATGCTTCCAAACCATATGTTATCCAAAAAAAAACTTGTCAACCCTCAAAGGTCATTCCAGTCCTTCATACCCCCTTTGATCCTATTCCAAAGCCTCATGAAGCCTCTACCATTTATACACTCTCTGGAGATGCTGCAACATTTTTCCACCAAGACATCGTATTCAACATGCCATGACATCATCCACATGTGTACAACTATACTCCCTCTCTTCAACTACAACACCCTTGCTCTCCTTTTATCTAGATATTTTATTGGTTGTATTTTCTTCCCCACCCTCATCTTTTCTAATTAAGATCAATAAGCAGGTTAACCATCAGCTTGCACTCAAATCCCTAAACAACAATCCACTTGATGACACTTTTACTCTAACCCTTCTCTTTCTATTCCTGTCGTTGTACTTAGATCTCACTTGTCCAACCTTTTTTATTCCATGCCCAATTGTTTGTGAATCGAAGGCCACCCTAGCAATCCCTCACTTATGTCATTATGCTCTGATCCAATCACTACATCTTTGTCACATGATTTTTCCAACATTCCAATATTTATGAGCCATCCTACCACTACACTTCCTCTTGCTATTCAACACTATTCGTCCAAATCTTTCCAGGTTTTCCAAAGCTTATGACATATTGTTACCCATGGGACTACCTCACAAATTCCATAGACACAACAAGTAAGAAATAATTTTACGGTTAGTGTTTTTGAACACCTGTGCATATGGCTCATGATACAATCACTTCACTAGCATTCACGACTCCTCCACCTTGATATCTCCCATGCCAACACCATGACTATGGCATTGATAGTTTCACCTCATTGGATATAGGATGGGCCACGATAGGATTCCCTTTATCAACATCTGTTCTCAAACATTTTCTCACAAATTGTGAGCACTCTGATAAGTACACATGATATCCCAGCCTTGGAACAGACTGGCTAAAGGTAGCGGGTCTTTACCTACATCTTGCACTAGGAATGCACCCTCACAAGAACGAAGTTCGTGTATGCATAATATAACCTACATATCCAACAACATATCTTATAAAATCATTGGATATTCTCCTCCATTTTGTTATGACTCGTGATGGAACAATCCCTTTCAGGCATTATGTTAGCTACCTTATTGCACAAAAGTACACATGAAACCTTCTCTGTGATTTGTGCCTTAGGAATATGATATTAAGATTCGACCTCACCAATGGATAGTCCCTACACATATAATTAGGTAGACTCCCTCTTATTACATAATAAGTGCCATTGTGATCAATCTTCATTCTTCATATGGAAAGGATTATGATTGACATGCTCCAATAACACTCTTATAAAAACTATTACATTCTATGTGAAAAAAAACATAAGCATAGTTGATGTTGATTTATATGGAACTGATGGAAGATATTTAGATCGACTATGTAACACATACTCGTGTCCATAAAAAATCTCTTGGGCATCTTGCAGACATGGGTGACAACTGCAGGGTCATAGGTCTCATAAGTGAACTCAACTATGAGGCTGGAACTATTGTGATAGTCAAGAAGGTAACAATCATACTATTAGATCTTGTATTGTAATTTTCCCTCTAGAGAAGTTGCAAGAAACCGCGACTCGTTTACATTGAAATCATTTGTTTTCCCAATGTGTTTGTCATTTATCACATTCAATTCCCAAGCAATGGATTTCTGCTATACTTTCTTTTGTTTTCCCTTTCCTTTTTGAACATCAGACAAGCTTTTATGGGAGACTCTTATATCTTTCAACGATTTGTGGCACTAGTTACCTTTGGTGGGACTCATATATCCTTATTAGTATTGTATGTGATAATTTTAACGTTGATAAGTATTGAGTGGGAATCACAAATGCATGAGAGAGAATTGAACAAAGTATCAATTAGACAAATTTCATCCTTGCAGCTAAAGAGAAGCTTCAGGAAAGGATGCCAAATATTTGTAGCAGATATGGAAGAGACACCTAAGGATAAAGTGCCAAGAATTGAAGAATATGCATTCCTAAAATAATTTGAGGATGTATTTAGAGAGATACTGAGGTTTCCACCGAAAATAGATATTGTTTTCTATATTAATTTGATGTTTGGAGCAACCCCAGTATCTAAGACGCCTTATATGATGAGCACACCAGAGATGAAATAATTACAAATGCAACTCTAATAGATTTTGAAAAAGGGGTATATATGCCCAAGTGTGTCACCTTGGGGTGCCCTAGTATTATTTGTGAAAAATAAGGATGGAACCTTGAGGCTATGCATATAATTCAAATAATTGAATAAGGTGACTGTGAAGAACAAGTATCCTTTGCCAAGGATAGATGTTCTCTTTGATCAGCTGAAAGATGCCAATATATTCTCCAAGATTGACCTCAGGTCAGGCTATCATCGTGTGATAATTAAAGAAGAAGATATCAACAATACAACATTTAGAACAAGGTATGGCCATTATGATTTTATAGTGGTGTCATTTGGGTTGTCAAATGCACCAATTGTCTTCATGTGTTTAATGAACTATTTTCAGAAATTACTTGGATAAGTTTGTCATTCTCTTCTTGGATGACATACTTATTTACTCCAAGTATGAAGAAGAGAATGAATAACACTTGAGGATGGTACTACAAGTATTAATGGAGCATCAACTATATGGAAAGTTGAGCAAGCACTCATTTTATCAGAGGCAAATACATTATTTGGGCCATATCCTTTCAGAGGAAGGGATAGCAGTGGATTCAGAAAATATAAAGGCCATTGAGGGATGGAAAATACCAAAGAATGTATTAGAGGTGAGATATTTCATGGGATTAGGAGGTTATTATAGAAGATTTATTGAAGGTTTCTTGAAGATTGCTCACCCAATCACTTCTTTACAAAAGAAGGGTGTGAGATTTGAATGGACCTCTTATTGTGAAAGAGGTTTTTATCACTTGAATAACTTATTGACAAGTGCACCAATATTGAGGATTGTTAATCCAAATGAATATTTCATTGTGTGTATTGATGCATGCAAGGAAGGGTTGGGTGGGATCCTTAGCCAAAATGGGCATGTGATATGTTATGAGCCAAGGAAGTTGGAAGAGCATGAGAGACACTATGCCACTCATGATTTATAATTGGTATCCATAGTGCACACCTTGAATATGTGGAGGAACTATCTCATGGGAAAAACACTTGTGTTGAGGAAAAACCATAGTGATCTAAAATAATTGTTTGGACAACTAACTTTGAATGCTAAACAAAGTAGATGGCTGGAATTCCTGAGTGAGCATGACTTTGATATAAATCATATCAAAGGAAAGGAGAAAAACGTGGTTGATGCACTCAGTGGGAGGGTCAATGAGATGCATGCTATAGCCATTAGCATGTACACATATGATTTGAAAGACAAAATTTTGGAAGCTACAAAATCAGATCAACATTATGTGGAAACAAAAGAAAAATTACAACAAGGTAATTTTCAGCAGAAAATTGAATATTATGAGTTGAGAGAGGATGGAATCCTCATGTACAAGGGAAGAGTATATGTGCCTAAATATCAAGAGATGAAAAATTTGGTGCTAAGAGAGATGCATAACGTGCCTTATATTGGGCACTCAGGGTACTAGAAAACAATTACAGCTGTAAAGAACCAATATTTTGGCTAGGTATGAAGAAATAAGTGGTTGATTATATAGCCATATGTATTGAATGTCAGAAGGTAAAGGTTGAGCACAAACATCCAGCTGGTGTGTTGCAGCCATTACCCATTCCAAAATGGAAATGGGAATGGGAAGTGGTGACAATTGATTTCATCACCAAGTTGCCCAGAACAATGAAACAACATGATTCCATGATGGTGGTGGTGGATAAGCTAATTAAAGTTGCTCATTTTATTCCAGTGAAATTAACTAAGTCAACTAACATTGTAGATATTTATATGAGGGAAATTTCCATGCTACATGGTGTGCCTAAGGCAATTTTTTCTGACAAAGATCCCAAATTTACATCAAATTTACGGAAATGATTATTTAAAGGATTTGGTACAAAACTAAATTTTAGCACAACATATCATCTGGAGTTAGATGGGAAGTTAGAGAGGGTCAATCATGGGATTGAGGATATGTTGAGGATGTATGTGATGGATAAACCATCAAAATGGGAAGATTATCTACACTTAGTTAAATTTTCTTATAATAATGGGTATCATACATCTTTGAAGATGAGCCCATTTGAGGCATTATATGGTAGAAAGTGCAACACACTAGTGAGCTAGGACAATCCACCAGACATAGCTTTGGTTGGGCGATAATTTCACAGGGAAATGGAAGAACATATGGTAAAAATAAGGTAGAATTTAAAGGTTGCACAAGAAAGACAAAAAGATTAGCAGAAAAGGGAAAAAATCACAGAAAGTTTAAACTGGGTGACCATGTGTTCTTAAAAGTGAAGGCCAAGAGAAGTTCTGTGAAGTTGGGAAACTATTCAAAGCCGAAAACACGTTATTGTGGACCATTTGAGATCTTGGAGAGGATTGGTCTTGTTTCATACATGCTTGCACTACCTACATCCATGTGCATTCATAACATATTCCATGTATCTTTGGTTAAAAAGTATGTGCCTGATGCTAATCGTGTAATTGATTGGAATGTGATCCAGGTGGAGCAAGAATGAGACTTTCGAGTTCAACTTATGTGCATATTGGATCGAAAATTCAAGTTTCTCATGAATTGAGCAATAATGATGGTAAAGGTCCACTAGACCTGTTACAGTCCTGAAGATGCAACCTCAGAGCATGAAGATGTCATGCAGGAGGAGTACCCACATCTTTTTGAATATTTTTGAATATTTTTGGATTGTACATGTGTATATAATGCATAGAGGGCATTGCATAAATAAAGGGGAGGGGAATGTGATACCCCTAGGGTGAACCCCAATTGTAAATGTACATATACTTTATAGGATGATGAGCCAGGATATTTTGGGCCATAGTTCCTTTATATATGTGTTTTGAGGCCAGAGTGTCTATGTGATTATTAGGCCGACGAGCCTAGATGCTAAAAGGCCAATGAGATTATCATTGTAATATGTAATCACTCTCGATGATATTAATAAAAATACATCATTTTTGCAGACCAGTCAAACAAAATATCATGGGGGGATAAAACTCCACTAGAGGGAAAGGGGGATAAGAGTCTAGGAAGAGGGGCTAAGCGAAGGGAATATTATAACAATATTTCCTAAAGTATAAATTATGTAATATTTTATCCTAAGTTCCTAAAGGTGGGGAACATATCACCAAGTGGAGCCCAATGTAGTTCCTAAAATTACAAGTGTCAATTTGGGAACATGCATACATAAAGTGGGAACTTAGTGTATTTTTCCCATTCATTCTCATCATTTTCACAATCACTCTTTCTATTCGTACCATCCTGCCATCCATCATTAGTACCTGTACTTGGGGAGATTTTGCAGTTGAATGTGCACAGTAATTCCTTGGCGGTTTGGGCAGAAGAAGAAGGTTGTTAGTCCTGTGAGCATTCTCTTTGGGTGAGAGAACCGTTGAGAATTATTTTCCTTGTGTGTTGGCTAGTGGGTGAAGCAATTCTTAGTGTAGCCTTGTGTTTCAGATGCTACAAGGCTTTGAGACTTCCCATCTGGTTTGTTGTTAAAGCCTTGGAAGGGAAGTGGGACAACCAAAGGACTGTTGAGCAGAGAAGGGGTATGCTTCCCAGGGTGGGATAGATTTTGGGGAATGAGAGGCTGTGAGATGGGAATTGTTGTTGGAATTGGCACCTTGGCTTGTGTTTTATTGTGTTGGATGGACCTTAGTTTGGCTTAAGAAGCCTTTTTCCTGGTGGAGTTTTAGCCTCATCTCGAGGGTGACCTGCTGCTGAGAGTTTATGAGCAACAGAGTCGATGGATGGGAGGAACATCTGAGGTCTGCATCCAGTCGGTGATTTACAAAATATAAGTGCATTTTATGTGCTTGCTATGAATGTTGTGTGAATTACTATGTTACTTTTGTTATGAGTTTTATGTTATATTTATGCTTGAGAATGATTTGTTGTTAGGAATGCAAAATTATGTTCATATGTAGAGAATTTAATTAACAAATGGTATTAGAGAGGAAATTTTTGTGTGGCATGGCCCAAATTGGGGATGGGGATGCTACAAAAAGGAAATATGTACTTTATAATATTTTATATTAGTACGATCTTAAGATTTTTTACACACTAGATCCCATGCATTTAAAAATAAATGTTTCATCTTCTTTATCAAGGAACATATCATAAAAAAAAGTGACACATTGGGTGTAAAGATAGATATCAATGCTTCAAATACTAAAAAGTAACATTGGAAAAAAAAAAGTAAGTAGAGGAGAGATTGTTCCCTTGTAACATCCTCATTATAATCCCCCGTTTAATTAATGCTTAATGTAGATATAATGTATGGATGTGGACAAGAGATGTTTATGTGAATTGTATTTCTGAATTTTAATCATAAAATGTCATGCCAACTACTGGGGGACATGGGCAGAGATGGGGGTTGATTAATCCACAAGAGAGGGAAATGTCTAGGAGTGTCTAAGAGGAGTCCAAGGGGGGAATTACCCATGTCTATTAATTCAAACTACATTTCTGAATTTTATTATCATTATGTATTAAACTTGTAATTTTCCTTTGAGTATAGGAGAACCCAATCATTGAATGCATGTAAGAGGGTGGGTGTGAAGAGTCACATCCCATATTTTTTGGAAGCATGGGATTGATTAAAATCAGTTTGGGGAAGAGTGTAAGTAAAACAAGTAACCAAAGAGAGGAAAGTTCGTATGGGAAGTTACAATAGTTTTAGAGATCCATGTTTTTGCATGAACAACAAGCAGAGAACAGTGAAGAAGGGATCAGGAGCTGGAGCAACCATAGAGGGAGAATTCTGGAGTGTATTTAAAGAAAAATAACGAAGAGCCAGGTTGTTAGGCCCGAAGAGTGGACTCCTGTGTGAGTTTCACTATAACATCAAGTGGTTGTTGTTATTTTCCTAGTAGTGATCTCCCTTGAGTTTCCCAGTAGTGAGATTATTGGTTACATGTTCCAGAGAGACCCTGATAAACCAATGGGATGCCTAATGGACTAAGAGAAGTGAAGGGGTATCGTACATTCCTTGGGTTGGATACATCGAGAGGAAGAGAGATGGTGGAAAAATTGGTTTGCTAAGAGAAATGGTCGATGACCAATGATTGGGGTTCAGGTAAAACAATGAGCAAGTTTGGTTTACCAAAGGAATTAGCCAATCACCGATGTAGTGTTGGAAAATCAATGGTCCAGATTGCTTCAAGTTGGTGATCGACGTCAGGGATTCATCCATGGGCTTGGGGAAGGATTAGCGGATCAACGACTTAGCGGATCAACGACTTAGACTTCACCATATTTTGAGATTGACGGTGCATATTAAAAGAATGTTATAACATTAAAATAAACAATTTTCTCCGAGATTTTCCATATTTTGAAGGTCTTCAACTTGCTGGAGAATTTTGAGGCCCTATACAACATTTTTAGGAGTTCAAATTTTTGAATTTGTCAGTGTTGAAGGCATTGCATACAATTTCTGTAGCTTAAATAAAAGAACTAGGAGAGATATTTCCAACGAGCTATCTCAAATGTAAAACATACTTCATATGGGAAAGTTATAGCTAAGGGTATATTTTGACAAACGTTTACTTCGAGAGGGAATAAATCCTTGCTTAGAAGTTCGTTTGGGGAACAAGAGAAGATTATGAAACATAGAAGGAATGTATGGAGCCATATTTGGAATTTGGTATGTAAAAATGTGCAAGAAGAGAAAGAAGACACCTGTAACATATAGGGATAAAATGGGAAACAATCTAAACTTCCTCAGACCATAAATTTCATCTCAGAGCTCATATTTGAGAAAACGAATAGTTGTTGGAAAGGTAGACATTCCATGAGAAGTGCTTCATATAGAATGATAACAAGAACACATGAAGTTAGGAAGGAAAACAATGTTGAAAACATGGAAGCTCAGAGCTCAATTTCTGAGAAGCTGGGACATATTCAGAAGTGGGTGAAGAAGACTGAACAACTAGAACAACAAGGCAACCATGAGGCAAGCTCAATCTTGAAATTTTCAGAAGCATATGCGAGATGTCTGTGTAACAGGCCATGTATATATGGTAAAATACTGGTAAAGAAGGCTATGCAAATGAGAGCAACATGATTTGATAACATAACTCTCTTTTGCAGGGTATGACATGGTTTGTTGCGGGTTTTCATGATTATATGGTTGCATAATGTATGTATGGTAATGACATTTGGTTGAGTGTTGAAGCATATGCTTGATCCCTATCCTTGATGCATGATACTAACTCTAGAGTATGGATTGAGGATTTTTCTGTTGAGGAACAATACTGGTTATGACAGTGGAGTTATATCACTTTGGTTATGATATATATCATGATGATGTGATATATCATTAGTCTATTGAGGCCCACTTATAGTACATGTTTAGAGATACTATTGGATGCTTAGTATTTGTTGCAGTAAATGGTGGCTGAGGCAAATATGTTATGGTACATAACTGGTACATATGTGAGCTCCATTGATATATCTTATGATGTATTTTTTGGATGTATTTGGTGCATGCATTTGGCATGTGGTTCAGCTACATATTGGTACATGTAGTTGATGAGGTGATTATGTTGTACATCATTGATGAGTCATAGCTTGATCTATAGTTGATGCGTGATTGGTACATACTTGGTACATTGGGTAAGGCATACATATATGGGTTCGAACACATATTGACTATCGTTCATCTTGTTGAAGTTTGGTGCATGATTGATGCACTTGTAGAGGCCAGATGATTGTGGGTGATGGTAATTGGTTAAAGTACATCATTGGTATTACTTGTTTAGCATATACTTAAATACATGATCTATGGGATAGTTGAGACACTTGTTGCGGTGCTTGGTTGGTACATTATTTGATGCTTGATGGTTGAGATGCATATCTTGACACATGATTTGTGGCACTTGGTTTATGATAGAGACATATCATGTGTGATATGACAATTGGTTGAGGCACATGGTTGGCATGTTGACGATGTTATTGGTACATTTGATAGAGGCACTTGTTGATGATCCTGATATATGCTTGGTACACAATTGACACATGATATTGACATATGATTGATACACTCCATTGATGATATCTTATGATATATTGTATGGTATTGATGTACATGAGTATTTTGAATGGTTGGCACACAATATGGCACAGGATGTACATGGTTGATGTTTTGATCATGATTCTTTATTCATTTTTGACATATATTTTGCTTCATAAAGTATGGCATGGCACGTGTCTAATGCATGGACAGGTCAAAGGATTGTCATAGGAAGAGCATATCATTCTTGAGTAGTTTATCCATGTTTCGGTTGAGCAGTAGCATTTGCAGTAGAATAAAATTGTAGTAGCAGCATATTGTTCATCTTGCAGAGAAGATGGGGGGAGACATACCCACAAGGGGAGTCATTCTTCTTCCCATGATTCTAGGAGGAGTGATTCATCATATGCAGGATAGAGAGATATATGCTTAGAGAGTTAGATGATTGGAGAGAGAGCACAGAGGCATGTTTCCAAGGGGAACGATGGTTATAGGGGGATCATGAGCGATATGTCTTCAACATTACATTAGAGTGATATCCCTTGTTCAAAAGGGGAAAGATTATTCAGAGGAACCTCAAAGTCATCTAGACAGGGGAAACAACCCCAGGGAGAGTTCAGGAAAGGGGAGCAACCCCAAGGAGAGAACTACCCTTTGCTATTGATGTCAAAGGGGGAGAGATATTCGCATTGATGTGATTGCAATGACTGTTGATGAAAAGCAATGTGATGTATACATGTTTCCATCAATGATTGGTGTTGACATCAATGTTGGTATTGCCATCAATGCCAAAGGGGGATATTGTTGCATTATGTTGTCATTGATGTCAAAGAGTTGATGTCTTTTCATAGTATCATTGATGTATTGATTGATGGCCTATGTTGTCATAGATGTAATTGATGTCAAAGATGTCAAGTGGTGTCATAATGATGTATTGACATGGATTGATGTAAAGGTTGGTCATTGTTGTCTTGTCATGGTTGATAGGAAGTACCAAATGGATGAAATCCAAAGTGGCCCCCTTATGGTGAAATACCTCGCGGGGAGACGCTTTGTGAAGTCCAAATGGTTAAGTGGTTGAGTCATTCTATATGTGTGGTTAAGTAACCAAAGGATTGATTGTGGAATATTGTAATGAAGATCCATGAATTTATAAGTGAGACTACTCTAGATGGATAGTGCTTGTCATGCTATTTTCGGTGATATGTGGAACATCACATAAATCCTCATGGTTAGAGAGTTATGACCTTGTGAAGTTGGAGAACCCTCATATATTGTCTAGAAGCCCCTAGAAGGTCAAAGAAGTTAAATTATTCTAGAAGCTCCTAGAAGATGTTGACAAGTCAAAGTGGTTAGTAATGGGTTAAGTGGTTGCAACAAGAAAACAATTAAAAATAAATTAGTTTCAATTAGATGTGGAGAAGTTACTATTTATGGAGAAAGTGAGTTAGAAGTGGAAAAATTGGGTTATAAGTGGACAAGAGGTCAGAAGCGGGTTATCCCCTAAAAGAAGGAAGTTGGTTAGAGTTGGTTAGATGAGGAAGCTACTTGGAGAAGTATAAATAAGAGAGCAAGGGTCTCTTATGAGTATTATCTTTGAGCATATTGAATATCCAATTGTGAAAGGTTATTTGGGTAGGTATTATTGATAGATAAAATTCGCGGTAGAAAAAGTGCGGCAAAAAAAGTGCAGCAAAAAAATCGCGGCAGAAAAAGCACGGAAGAAAAAGTGCGACAGAACAATTGTGGCAGCAAAAACACGACAACATAATCGTGGCAACAAAATCATGACAACTTATAGTATTTGGTTTATGGAGAGTATGGTGTATTTCTAGAGGTATCTTGTTGGTTATCTTGGTGATATTGTTGAGAGTTGTTTTGGTGATTGATCTTGGTGAGTAGATCTGATTTGGATGATGAGATTGATGTGAAAGGTTGTGTGGTGTATATGTAATTCACTTGTGTTGGTATAGAATGTTGGTACAATTTGACAGATTACTTTCTGTCTACAAGCTAGGTCTTGTACTTGAGGGTTGGACTTCTCTTCTTAGTTGGTATTGAGATTTGCAGGTTGAGTCTTGCATTGAGTGTTGGTGCTCTTGTGGAGTTGTTTCTCTATTCAGTTGTTGTTGAAAAAACCTATTAAGCCCTAATATTGGCTCATTACCCCTTAATTGGGGCATATTACATTAGTAATGTTATTTTATTTATGTCGGCTTTATTCCATTAGTTGTAATTATACCTCCTAGTCTCCTATATATACCAAGGAGACATTTTCATTTGGAATCATCTTGTACTTGAACATTTATGTGGGGTAAAAGGAGGTTGTCCCCTCGAAGAGGTTTATTATATGAAATTTTCTCTTTTTCAAGGCATTGAGTACTTATTCTAAGGTTTTTCTATGCTATATTGATATTTGGTTCTTAACATATGGTATCAGAGCTCAAGGTCTTGGGGTTTCGCTGCTACATATGAGACACCGTGTAATTTTCACTATAACTTTTTTTCTAAAATGATTCAAAAGGAACGACTTGGAGGATATTTAGTAGACGGATCAAGGTACGTTGGGTTCAAATTTCATCTTTCGAGGCCTTATACTTTCCGAGATACAACCTTTGTAAGATAGGGTTCTAGAACCATCCAACGAAATGATGGCAATACTACATCTTGACCCTATCATGGTGATTGTTGATAGACTGACAAAGTACGCACACTTTTGTGCACTCTCTCATCCCTTCAAAGCTAGTACAATTGCCACCGCATTCATGGAAACAGTTCAAAAGCTACATGGCAACCCAAAGATTATTGTAAGTGACATAGATCTCATCTTCATTGGAAATTTTTGGACAAAATTATTTCTTGTTTGGGTACTCAATTAGCTCATAGCTCATCCTATCATCCTCAATCTGATGGACAAACCGAGATAGTGAAAAAATGTCTGGAAGACTACCTTCATTGATTTGTCTCTGATAAACAAGCACAATGGTTCAAATGGTTACCCTTAGCAGAATGGTGATATAACACTTCCTTTCATACTACAACAAAAATGACACCATTTATGGCACTCTATGGATACCACCCTCCTTCCAACACTTCTTTTCTAAAATAAAAATCTAAGGTTCAAGTAGTGGAAGATCACATTGAGCATCAACAACAAGTTCTCCAAATCTTAAAGGACAACCTGACCATGGCACAAAATCACATGAAACAACAAGCAGATCAACATCGTAGTGAAAGAAGTTTTGAAGTAGGGGATAGGTTAAAATTGTTTTATTCTAACCATCCTAGCAGATGCTCCCTCAAAAGAAATGAAAAGATATCAATTCATCTAAGTATATAGCAGCCCTTATAAAGTGTTGCAAATATTGGTACTATGACATACAAATTGGGTTACTTTTGCATCTTCGAACTTACAGATTTCCATATTTCATGCTTAAAGAAGGTTATAGGTGACAAGATCAGTTCAAACTATATTTCCAAAAAATTGACCAGGAAGGAAAAATCATATTAGACCCCGAAACCATCACTGACTTCTGAGAATTTGCTAGGCTGAGAATAGATCCATTTAATTATCATTAAATGGAGGAAACCTCATTGGTGAAGATTCCTTGGGAAGATGAGTCTTTTATATAGAAACATCGAGTTACTCAAGCGTTGCAAACAACACTTGTATGTATCAAGGGGAGGGGCATGTTAAGCTAATGTTGGCTCATTACTTATAGTGGGGCATACATTATTATTTTATTTAAGTGCGTCTTTATTCCATTGGATTTAGCAATTATACCTCTGAAGTCTCCCCATGTAAAGGAGACATTTTCACACTGGAATCATCTTGTACTTGAACATTTGTAATGGGTAAAGGAGGTTTCCCCTCGAAGAAGAGGCTTATTATATGAAACTCTCTCTTTTTCAAGGCGTTTAGTTTCAAACTATATTTCCAGAACTTGACGAGGAAGGAAAAATCATATTGGAGCCTGAAGCCATCACTGACACAAGAATTTGCTAGCTGAGGAATAGATCCATTTCAGAGTATCTCATTAAATGGAGGAAACTACTGGCTGAAGATTCCACTTGGGAAGATGAGTCTTTTATATAGAAACATCCAGAGTTACTCAAGCGTTGCAAACAACACTTGTATCAAGGGGAGGGGCATGTTAAGCCCTAATATTGGCTCATTACCCCTTAATTGGGGCATATTACATTAGTAATGTTATTTTATTTAAGTCGTCTTTATTCCATTAGTTGTAATTATACCTCCTGGTCTCCTATATATACCAAGGAGACATTTTCACCTGGAATCATCTTGTACTTGAACATTTATGTGCGGTAAAAGGAGGTTTCCCCCTCGAAGAGGCTTATTATATGAAACTCTCTCTTTTTCAAGGCGTTGAGTACTTATTATGAGGTTTTTCTATGCTATATTGATATTTGGTTCTTAACAAAACCACCAAAGATTGTAGTCCATAATATAAAAGAAAATTGTACATATATCTTGTGTTCCTTGTATTCTTCATGATGATGGTTTATTGATGATGTTTGATGCTGAGATGTGAGTACATACAACTTGTTATAAATGAAAGTAATGGATGATGAGTAAATGGTGATTTCTAACTAAGGTGTTTTGTAAAGGAGTAAAAATATCCCTACACTGATTCACCCCCCCTCTCAGTGTGGTCAGTGTGTCCAACAATTAGTATATTATCGACAATACTTAACGAATGCCAACATTTTTTATTTACCTATATTGTGCCTCAAATCCATAATCTTCCATGGATGCATGTCCTCTTCATCGACACCCTTCACAATAAAATGTGGTTGAGAAACAACAATTATTAAAACCATAACTTAGCCTTCATTCACTCTTGCTCTGCCATAATCTATTCCAATCTCTATAGATTCAACCCTTCCTAGCTCAAGAACTTGGCCACTAACTAGGAGGTCATAGTAGTCCTATTTTATGAAAAATACATTTTCCATTATAATTCCTTCAAAATTTATAATACACAATTAAAATATAATTTGTAATTAAGATAAATTATGTACAATGCACTCTTATTTTTTTTATGGAAACACAACCTTCAAATAAGTATTTTTGTTTTAATAATTAACATCAATATGGTGGCCATCATGTATGCAATAAAACATTATTGAGACATATCTCAAAGTGAGTATATGTCAAAGAGAGTGTTAAACTGTAATCAATGAAAAAAGAAAAGAACAAGACTTCAATCATAATTGGGTAGTCACGATAATAAAATAATTTGTGTTATTCTATTAAATTTTAAATAAGAGATGGAGAATCTAGTTTAAATTTTGATTTCAAAGGTAGATCACTTAGTTATAGTTAAAGAGCCTATTAGTTATGATCCTCATGCAACTAAGAACCTCATCACTGGGACACCTCATGCAACTAAGAACCTCATAATTGGGACACCGCCAACAAATATCTCAATCCCAATCTCTATTTGGCAGAAGTCAATGAATATAAAGAATTAGCTATTTAGTATTTGACATATCAATAAAGTCATGTATCAATATAGACATCATTCAGAGTTTCTTGTGCACCAACTTATTCCATCATTCAGAGTTTCTTGTGCACCAACTTATTCCATCACTCAAGTAAGTATGATTGGAATATAAACTATACATTACTTATTCTTATAAGAAGACTCTAATACCTTGTATTTGGTATAAATAAGAGGCTTTGGGTCAAACACAATAATGATTTAACTATTATTTATTCTCTAGTTTATGTCATAATAGTCCAAATTGAGCTATAATGAATCCAAACTTCAATAATCTATAACAAATGTATGATCTTTAAAATTATCCCCATTATGTTTCTAACTTGGAACTAAATCGACTACAAGAGACTAAGTGGAGAAAGTACGACATATAGAACCATGTAGACCTTTAAAACTATAGGAATAAATATTCTTAGTATCTTTTTGGACTTATTACTCTTATAGGTGCTTGTGCTAGGATGAACCCTATCAAATCCTAGCTTCCACTAGGATTCATCCTAGCACAATATCACCTCATGGTTGGGTTGTAGGTCTTGTGAGGTTATATTGACTAGTGACTATATTACCCCAACATCATATTCAAGTACACTCTATAATCCATAATAAAAGTACACATAGGTCATTGGGATCACATAAGTACCTGTTCTAGGATGAATCCTATCCAATCATAGCATCCACCATTTTTCATCTAGCGCAAGCTTAGCCAAACATAACATCCACCATTTTTCATCTAGCACAAGATTGTGTCATGCTTGGCCAATAAGGCTTGTGAGATTACATTGAATAGTAACAAGATTATCCCAACATTGTATTCAAATACATTTCTTATGAGGTCTAACTCAAATACACTTCGTATTCCGTAATCATGGATCATGGTTTTTAATTCAAAGTGTTTTAGCCCCCAAAAAGTTTGCAATATAGGATAAGTGTAAATGGCAACAATTTCTATTTGCCTATTTTATTAAGTGTGTGACTTCATAGTTTATGGGATCATCGTGTTACATTTTTTGAAACTATTTTTTTAACAATAAAGGAGGGAATTTGTATTAATGTAAAAATTCCCTAGGAAGCGCTGAATTATTACAATGGTTACAAAGTTTCAAAATTAAAAGAGAAGAAAAGGAGCTTCTTATCCCAAAACCATAGAAATCAAATTGTTGCACAGAAAAATGTTTTAGATCTACATGATGGAAAAAATATCTGACTGTGTATACCCTATAGTACATCCTCAAAATGTAGATGCAAAAAAAGTTCATAAGCTAGAAGTGAAGAAAGAAGACTATTCTTAACTTAGAACCCATGACTAGAACCTGGGGCAGGGATGTTCAAATCCCACAAAGGAGGTGGTTGAGCTGGAGAGGAACTTGATTTCGAATTTCCATGTTCAATCTGAGGGGGTGAGCCATGGGGAGGCCGAAAGATGAATTATTCCAATTGAGACCGAAGAAACTCACATTCATCTTTGAGATGTTGAATGATCTGCCTATGTTGCATCAATACTTCTAATATCATGAGTACCTAAGATGAAAGACCACTAAATTGAATCTGAATTGAGTGAATTATAGTGTTGTTGGAATACTGAGAGGGGNGGGTTAATTTATAAACAATATATCACTTACGTTTGCATTCAAGATATTATGAACAATGTCATTCAACAACACATAACTACAAATACACAGTACACAAGAATTTTATGTGGAAACCCAAATGGGAGAAAACCATAGAATTCTTTCTTATATATCAGAATATTACATTCATAGGAAGCACCAACTTCCAAAATTCTCTAGAACCAACTGGAAGGAGGATCCAACCTCCTGTTCACAGGATCCAACCTCAAGGAAGCTACAACTATCGAAATTCTCCAGCTCCAACTAGAAGGAGGCTCCAAACCCCTAGTTTATGAGCACTAACTCAAAGGAAGTTACGAATCCTTGTATTCTCCAACACCATCTGGAATGAGGGTACAACCCCCTTTCCTTTCCCCTTCCTTCCTCTATGAAATATAAATGTAGACTTAATCTGTCACTGATAATCAACTTGTCACTACCACTGTTATTGATAATCAACCTGTCACTGCAACTGTCACTGATATTGATACATCATCATTAACCTTTCACTATCACCGATAATAAACATGTTACTGTCATTGCTAATTAACCTGTCACTGCCACTGATAGTCATCCTGTCACTGCCACAGATATTCAACTTGTCACTGTATCTGTCACTTTCACTGATACTGAAACATTATCATCATCAAAATCAGATCCATTCACATAAACCATATACCAAGATCACTGAGAACATTTATCAATCATATTTTCAATATCACCAACATATGTGCCAAAAGATATACCTTGAGCATGTGCCATAACATCCATAAATTATGTACCAAATATATGACTTAAGCATATGCCATATCATTCATGATATGCTTTAACCAAGTACCAAAAGATATACCATAGACCATGTACCAAGAGATATGACATAAACCATGTACCATAACCTCCAAGATATGCCTCAATGGATATACCATAGATATGCCATGTACCAAGGATATGCCTCAAAACATGTACCAAAATAAGCCAATGTATATACCTCAAACATATGCATCAAACCATGTGCCAAATACCCCCAAGACATGCCTCAAGCATGTGGTATAAACTCCAATATACAAGCCTACAAAATATATAAGAGCATACCTTTCAACATGTGAACAACCTGGTGCATACCATCACAAACCAACATACCATCTTCATCTTTAGCAACAAAAGAATAGCATCTTCATTAAAATTTACCTTAGTCTCATTGGATAGAGTTGGTCATCTCACAAGGCCTCGTATGGCAACACCATGACAACCCACGGGGGTCTCGCAGGACACCCTGTACCTGACCCATGGGGGTCTGCTCAATGAGGGTTTACAAAAAAAACCATTCTCCCATCTGCAACTTGGATACCTTCACACTTATTCGCTAGTTTAGATTTTCCAAGAGATCACATGCTCACTTTATAAATATTCAATGAACTTTCTTTTGTACTTATGAGAGGCTCTTTGATGTGTATTTATACTTTTCCAAGTGACTTATTTACTTGAATTTAGGTCTGACCTGTAACTTCTTATTTGCGACAACTTTTATTCTTTACTTTATTTTTGGGTTTGCTTATAAATTTTTGTTGCAACTGTTTAGGGGCTTCTTAACCATACTTCAGGGATTTCAAATTTTAGAAGGGCATAACTTCTCAACCATGAGGAACCACATAGCATTCCATATATCATTGGAAACAACCTGATGAGGACTATCAATATATGGTAGTTTTGTATGCAATTACAATTTCCTTCATACTATTTTTCTCCAATCAACTTCAGGCTTCATGACCTCACCTTCAGGGATTCTTAACCACTTAGCCATATTTCCAGGGCTTCTTAACCACTTAGCCATATTTCCAGGGCTTCTTAACCACTTAACCACTTAGCCATATTTCCAGTGCTTCTTGTAGAATTCTTCAAAGTGTCTTCCCATGAGGGACATGCTTAAATCTATGCCATAAGGGGACCACTTTGGAGACTTATTCAAATACACCCATTGCTTCTAGAGGCTTCTAGACTTATTCTAGGGTTGACATAACCCATTACTTCTAGGGAATTCATGGGATTCTGGGATTCTTCTAGGGTTGACATCAATGACAACCAACTTTCCAACAAGTGTGTAGGTCACCAAGCTCTTCCTTGATCAAGTCCAACTGCTTTAAGTAGTGACCAAGGGAGCCCTTTTCCATGGGAGTAGGCGGACGTAGATGGGAATGTGAGAAATAGAGGAAGGTGACTGAGAATCAAAGGGGAGAAATATCCATACCTGAATTTACATAATACACCACGAAGCTAACCCTTAATAGAGGTTTCACACAAGTAGAAGCTAGTGCAAACGACCAAGATCCTACTCTCAATAACCACCAAAATCCATGATTACTAGTGCAAGATATCGCCTCCATTATGAGAGTTTCCTTCCCACATGAGCTTGGGAATAATGGAGGATGCGAGTGATAATAAGGACAAGTACAAGAGTAGTTAAGGAAGCCATGAGGCAATGTATGAATTGCATGAGGTCCAACAATCTTTGCATGTGTCTTCCTCGTGTATGTCTATGAGATAATGATTTTCCAAGTTTGTAAAGTGTTGTTGATCCAAATGTTTAATACCATATGGGGTCCTCATGGAGATATGGTCCCCCTTTTTTATTTCCATGTTGATTTGAGGAGAGAGTCATGGGATAGGGTCCCATTAATCAAAATGGTGCCAATTGGATGCTTTATAGCTTGATTCACAAGTTTGTTTGCTTCCATGTTGTTGGTCCCTAGGACATGAAAGAAATCAATATTGTTGAAGGCCTTATTTTCCTGTTAAATTCTTAGAAGGATGGATTTGAGTTGAGTATCATCAGGAAGAGTTCGGTGCCTTTTATGTTTGATTATTAATTTGGAGTCTCCTATAATAGTGAGACCATGAATTCCCTGCTTGTTTTATAATGAAAGTCCTTGTAGAAGTGCATAGGATTCAACTTGGTTATTGGAGGCCAACTCAATAATCCATTTGTAGGTGAACTCTATGTTTCCTCTAGGGTCATCAAGCACTCCTCACGCTCCTACCACCCTGACATTTTTTTAGAGTATTAAGATCTTGTATTTATAAAATTATTGTTAAATAAATAGGTGAAAATGTGATAGGAGATCCACTGTTAGATTAAAAACTTGAAGTAGATAGTTATGATAGACCTAAGATCTATGTCATCAATTTGTTTCGAAGTTTTAAAGTGCATGGATTTAAGTTGGAGCACACACATTGAAGTGGTATACCACTAGTGTGTGTGGCATGCATCCTATGGATTCAAAGGTTCTCAACTAGTTTTAAAAACTAAGTGAGAGGCCTCTGAAGCAGTTTGAGGCTTCATAAGTGGTTTTCATGGAAATGAAGGTAGTGATTCCCATAGTAAAAGCATAGTTTTTTCAACAATACTTCAAGGAAAATGTCAAGATGATAAATGGTGTACTTACGTGGAAATAATTTCATTAGGATATATGACTTGATGTCTAAGGATCTATTATTCTAATTCATTTTTCTTATGGAAATATTGAGTTTATTCAAGTATTTTTTCCACCTTGAAGGATATTGAAGACTGGTGTTCTATCAGAAGCTCAATATAACTGCAAGTTCCTTAAAGTATGATAATACTCAATTGTTAGGAAGTCACGTACTTCATTCCTTTATCAATTCACTATCAAATTCCTTGCATTTCTTTGCTTCATCCATGGGTATAAAAAATAAATTTCCAATTCCCACCAAACCTACCTTACCTTCTACTAAACCAAAAAATTTCATTGACATTAATGAGGATGTGGTCAAACCCTGTATATCCTTTGACACCCCATACAAACCACCAATCCCTATCTAACACATATGGGCAAAAAAACACTTGGTTGTAGTGTTTTGGGAAAACATAAGGCTCCTTAGCTGCATCCCACATCTTTTTAGAGTTGATACATATCATCCCACTATCACAATCTTCCTTTACATTATTTCGATCAAAGGTGTCCCACCACTTGCACCTAAAAATAACACATTGGAAAGAAGAGAAGTCCACTCGAATGATCTCTTGTATCTTTCCGACGTAACCTAACTTTCCATGTATGGTGTTTTGATTGCAGTGGCTATCACGACTAGATTGGTTGAACTCGACTTCCACTCCATTGTCTTGTGTCATGTGTCCATCATTGACATCCTCTGTGCGAAAATGATGTCCATATGCCCACGTAGATGGGAACAAATGCACCTATAAAAAATGAACAAATGCACATAGATTCACATAACTCTTGACTCACTTATGTGTGAGGCATGCCATCCTTGCAACATAGCTAATTCTCTGCAACGAAAGAGCCTTTGAATCCTTGGGATTATAGGTATGTTCCTCAATATCTTATGAGAAGGACCATGTTATTTACCATTTTTATTTGATTTATGGTACATTTCATGCCTACATTGCATGCATATCTCTTTGTTTGCATATTCTCCTCTATATAGAATACAATCATTCAGACATGCATGATATGATATATACTCAACACCCAACATTTTCAACAACTACTTTGCCTCTTCGCAGCTATTGGGAAAAACATTATCACTAGGAAGAACCTTATCTTTGAATATCCTACAGTGAGTGGGAAATAGAAATGTACAAGGTCATTAAACGTTTATAAAAGAAACCATTTCTAATGTTTATTGTGTGAAAATATTTCTCAAAATTAATATAAGGCACTTGTTGGTCAATTACCTCAATATTGTCGATAAACATGTGTTTGACATATTGTCAAACTTTGCTTTCACATTGTACAATAACATTTTTGTCCCAAGCTGGGTAGACTTTAACCGAGCACTAGTTCCAAAGAGAGGGGTGGTGGAAGCAAATTTTAGGCTTTCGAAAATGGTATAGTTGATATGAACATCATCCCCTAGCTCATCATTTTGGAATGTGTCTAACAACATTGTCTCCATGGCAGTCGTATCCTGTAATTAATCATCCATACCAACCTGTTTTTGATTGTCTACATTGCCAACTTCTGAAGAACTACTATTGTTGTAGTCATTCCTAATTGGTGAATCTGGACGTAGTGGGAATTGAATATGTGGTTGATTCAACCATTCTCGGTACGCTTCCTCTCTGATTTGGGCTCTAATTGTAGCCTTCTCTTGGGTTGACATTATTGTGGGGTGCAATGGAAGATGGTAGGTAGGTCGCTCATAATCAGAAGAATCCTAATTTCAAAAATATTGAACATTAGTACATCGATGATATTAGTAAGCACAATGCAATAATTTGTTTGTTCAAATTACATTATACCAAATAATTATTACCATTGCCGACCAAGGATTATGGCTGGAAGATGGAATGTCATAATTGGCAGGGTAAAGCAGTTGTCCATTTTCATCTACCAATTTCTTGCGATATGTTTCTCTTGATAAGACCTTCCGACATTTTAAAACCAGTACTGGAATATTTTTTGCATTTGAAATCGATTCTGAATCATAATCTTACAAATTTGGATACATTTTTATTCAGATTCACATGGATAAAACAAATCAATGAGATAATCGAAACATAAATAAAATAAGTTAAACTTACTGGAGATGGAAAGGGAGAACTCTACGATGGACATTGAGCAATATGGAATGGGATGGAATTTGAAGAATTGGCCATTTGATTGTATATTAAAGTTTTATCCCTACATTTTATCTTAGCAATAAATTTTTCTTTACATATCTAAAATAAATTTTGAGGACCATACCACAATCTGAGTTTGAATATAGTTTTGAAACCATTTTTTAAGAATAAGTCGACATAAAACGTAAAATGTATATTGAAGTATTGTAAGTCATGTGAATTCATCCTAAAAGATAATTTGAGATGAATAAACTATTTTATGTGCAAATAAAAGTTCAAATAAATTTAAAATCATCTTGGTGTGCTTAGAAACCACAAACACATTGGTGTGCATATTAACAATAAGCACCAGTGCGTTGAAAAATCAACCACACCATGTTTTGAGATTTTGTTAATAAAAAACAATTATATGTCTTTGGTGCGTCAATTAATATGGACGCACTGGTGCACAATGTAATATGGTCGCATTGGTGTGTCTTACATAAATGCACCGTCGTGCCAAAAAAGTTAAAAAAAAATAATGCGATTTTTTTTAAACGATTAAAAAAAGAGCGGGAATCGAATTTCATAAAGTCATTTAAATACTAAAAAGCTATTAATTATTTCATTATTTTACAAAATTTTGCAGGGGAGAGACTTGCAAGAAAGACATACTGAGGAACATTGTGGAGGAGCATAATACTTTGGAACTACAGTATTATTCAGAATATGAGAATTTGAAGGGTATGGTGATTCACTCTAAACCCTTTTCATAAAGTTTTTTTAATATTAAGAAGGTATTCAATATTTTCATTATTTTTCCAAAATTTACAGGAGACATATTTGGAAGACAGACATATCGGGGAGCACTCTGGAGTAGAAGAATACTTTGGAACAAAAGAAATATTCAGAAAATTAGGATTTGAAGGGTATGGTGATTCACTCAAAACCCTACATTCAGAAAAAATAAAAATAATCATAATAAAATAAAATTATACTTACCTTAAACCCTTGTTTATTTTGCTTACGTGAATGCAAAATTTCACCCTAGGGTTTAACTCCCTCTATCAGTTCAGAATTAGGGCTTTTAGATCTAATGGGTTTGTTTTTCTATAAATAAGTGTTTGTCATGTGATGCAAAGGGACCACTTATTGCATCGGATCCCAAACGCAATCGACCCTCTGACTTTTTTATTTTTATTTTTTTAAACGGTTTCCAATTTGATATTTTTTTTTAAAAACGTTTTCTGATTTTCCGGTGCGCCATTTTGACATAAACGCATCGGTGTGATTATGTATAAGGAACACATCGATAAAGCCAGTTTTTTTTTTTTTTAATTTAAAAAATATGGTGCATAAAAAATATATCGTCGATGTATTCTCATCTAAACAACACAGAAAATGTTGTCACATAATGTTTTTAATCTTTTTAATTTTTCTTCTCATTCGTGTGTAATTTTTCTATTGTTTTTTTTTTATAAATATTTAATTTTTTTGCTATGTTTTTGTTTCCTATTGTAGTCGTTGTGATGTCTTCTATATATATCGCACTGTTGTAATTCACAATATTTTAAAAAAGAAATTAAAATGTTTAGTGCTTGTTGTTTTATGGAACGCCCTGGTGTGTTTTATGTAATAAACGCACTGGTGCTTTGTATATAAAAAGCACACCGGTTACAACGATTTTTTTCGCGGAAAATTATGTGATTTATTTATAAAATATATTTAATATTTTTTGTATTGAATGGTACAGGTTGTATATTGATAAAAATATTAGTGAGAAGAGTTCAAATAACAAATATTTTGGTCGACACAATGATGACACGTCCGAAAAAACAAAAAAGGCAGGTTCTTTATAAATTCTATACAAAATTAATATGGTTGAACTATATGTAAGTTTAACTAATATGTATTGGTTAGTGTGTGTCATGCGGAGCCACAAAATGAGGAAGCTGGATAATATTATTTCTTATCTAAGTGTCGAAGAGCGTAAAATCTTGATGGAAAAGCTGCAGAGGGATGAATCAGATGAATGAAAAAATATTATTCAATATGGCTTTTTGTTTTTGAATTTTCATTAATAATATACTTAGGAATATTATATGACGTGTTTCAAACAATCTATTAATTCACATATGTTTAATGTTCTACAGGAACCAACAACGAGGGAACAAAATGTCATCATAACAAAACAAAATTAATTAATATAGAAGATGTAAATGATGATGAATTGGTCCTTAGCTCATCTGGAGTGGTGTTGGAGATTAATCAAAGGGGGGGGAACTTTTACAGAACTATGAGGGATATAGTGGAACGAACGTATAGACGTACTTTCCACTTACAATATAGAAATCAATCCAATGGTTCCAAGAATTATGTTATATTTAAACTACACGAAGCATTTCCAGAGCAATGATCAATGAGACTTATCAGAATTGCAATAGAAAAAACATACAACAACAAAAAAGAATCATTCAAAAAGTAATATTCACACACACACACACACACACACACACACACACACACACACACATATATATATATATATATTACAAAATATTCACTTATTAATACATCAATTTTGTGATATTTAGTTTTCATATATCAATATAAAAATACTTTATTGTCATGTTATTTTTTCAGGAAAATTATAAAAATCTCAGATTACTAACGAGTTGATATCTGAAATATGCTAGTAGGAATGTCCAAAAATGTGTACAAGAAGATGGTCAAAGAATTGGACATAATTGCATCGAAGGAGGAGCTATCTCAACAACAACGTGCTTCAAAAGTATGTAATCATTGAATTTTTTTATTAGGTAAAAATAATTAATTAAACATTAAATATTAATTTTCAAATATTCTCTTACAGAAAAGAAAAGAAAATGGAACTCATTCTGCACACAAAATTAGACGAAAAGGAAGAAAAGGGTTGATAACAAAGTTTGTGAGTAATTGTTATTTCCTTATAACAACTTAACTTCTTTTTTTTTTGTATATTTTAAGTTGTTTTACAACGGTCATTCTTGAATGTCTTCAAACGGGCACTAACATACAAATAAGAGTCATCAGAAAAATTGATTGACATTGGGTTAATTAAGGGTTGTGAGTGTATGTTGGCATATCAAAAATTAATTGTGGAATTCGTAAGTATAATTTATGTTGTTTTACTTCTATCATTTTATAATTAATGAAACAAAAATAAAACTTTATATTAAATCTATGATTTATTATGGGGTATAAAACTTGCAGGAAACAAACTATGGATCTGAGCCAACAGAAGAATTGTTGAAACAAGGCATGATATTTGATTTTGAACATATGTGTATGATTCATGAGACAATTCTTAATTTGGAGGTACATGGCTTTTCAATTTACATTAATGTATATTATTTATTTCTATTTTCATTATTCTCACCAATGTAGATAGACTCATTACAGTTTATTTTTATGTTTGTAGATGGAACTTTAAGAAGAACAAAAATCTATCAATAATGTCTACATGCTACTAATGCATAGGAAGGGAAGACCCTAGCGCTCTGTAACGCTCCCTCTGCAACCTGCTACATGACCTGACTACCCTGTTGTCGAACTTGTCGCCTGCAATGCGCTGGTATAGACATAACCAGGGGACTGAATAGACATAATG
>SNQJ01S0002353.1:93236-138638 GCA_010110895.2 Picea sitchensis
AACAAAATCGATTATGAGGTTTTTTTATTATAGAAGAGGCAGAGAGGGCTGCCAACCCTTACATATTCAAAAGAGAGCTATTGCTCAGAGTACCTGTTCTTACTAGTGAACCGAAACATTCTTGATACTTTTACATGCCGAATAGGCTACATCTGCTAAAACTTAACCAACAAACAGGCTTCTGAAAACCTCATGCCATTCTGTAACTTGCTGTCTAGATTCATAATCGGGTTAACGGTCTTTCTTGGGAGAGACTTCAGCCGTGGTATCAGAGATCTTGCCAAGGGCAGCGGTGAGCCCTTCCACCTGGCGTTCCAGCGCAACAAGCCTTTTCCCAAGATCTCCCAATAAATTTGCAGCATCTTTCAATCCAGCTTGGAGTTCGTCCGACAGGTCGTCTTTGATGTCCTGCATCTCTATTGCCAGCATTTCCCACTTGTTCTTTGCTGTGGTAGATTTGATGCTCTCCAGTTCAGCCCTGAGAAGCTCGATACGTTCCTGAGGAGAAAGGCTCGACTTGGACGCAGAGGCCTTCTTGTCCATCGCGCTGAGGATTCGGAGCAGGAGGAGGCCGGAGGGGATCGAGTAAACCCAAAAGATGAGAGATAGATGAGCAGACTTCCACTTAAGAGGGAGAAATGGGTCTCTTCCCCGAGGATCCGCCCATCCCGAACCGGATTGCAATCTCTGGGCAGAGGGAAACACATCCGGCGGCATGATGAAGGAGATAGGAATCTGCTGGTACTTCAGGTTGATCACATGGAGTTTCAGAGCCCGGGAATCGGAGGGATTAAGGGATGGCGTGAGAGGACGTCTCTTCATTAACCTTTAGTAGTCCTTTGCGCAGAAGGGAACCAAGATTCGCTTGAACATCAGCTTGACCATTTAGAGTTCTTAGCACGTGATGGATATGAGATTCCTTGAATTGACTGAGGAGGATGGTGGATTTCCTGTACAGCTGGGCCAAAGAGAAATCCTTAGGCTTTTTTTTAGAAATGAGGGATTCCAGGACCTGCTTGGAGTCACCGAAAATTTTGATTGATTGGATTCCCAAATTTAATGCCTGGTGGAGACCTTGCCACAGCGTGAGAAACTCCGCTTGATTGTTGGTAGCATGGCCTAGCCCCCAAGCGAACACCGTGTGAGTGATGCCTGAAGGATCAATGATGATTCCCCCACCTCCTGCCTGACCCGGGTTACCTTTCGAGGCCCCGTCGAAGAAGAGGCACCATTCATTGAGGGACAACCTCCAAAGGAGAAATTCCTGCTCCTCCAGCCTTATTTCCCATCTCCTAAATGTTTTTAAAGGGGTTTGAGTGATACCAGAATGGTTTTGGCTGAAGTCCTTGATCCAAATGTCTTCCTCCCCCGAGAGTGGGACAGAGTTCCTAAGATTGGCCTTTCCGTTTAAAGCTTTTGCCAGCAGCGTTCTAGCTTGAATGGCCACCTGGGAAGGCAGTCTACCTGCATCATTGAAAATCCTGTTATTTCTTTCTAACCAAATTTTCCAATAGGTGAATTTTGGAATCCACATCCATACTGTTTTGAGGAGGTGTTTTTTGTGCAGGTTAAAAGGGGACAAAGATTGCCAGTCGTATAAGAAATCAGAGGCCAAGGAGGGGAGGGGAGGCAAGGCTCCACCCAGAAGAAGGCTCCATACTTCTCTAGAGTAGCCACACTCGAAAAGGAGGTGTTCAGGGGTTTCTTCGTTGGGTCTGCATAGAGGACAGCGAGAGGGGCCCTCCCAACCCCTCTTCTTGAGAATATTGAAGGTTAGAATGCTATTGTGGGTTAAGGCCCAAGCGAAATGGTCCACTTTGGGGATAGAGGGGAAGTTCCAGAGTGCTTTCCACCGACCAGGGTTTGGGGGAACCCAGGGAGATTTTAAGACCGCCTTGTAACCTGCTGTAGCTGTATAGTTCCTTGTGGGGGAACCCCATCCTCGCTTGTCTTTGAAATTGGCCCCTACTGGGGCTTTCCCATGGAGATAGTCGAGAAAAGTCATAGCTTCTTCATGGAGCTCCTCCGGATAGTGCCCTAAATTCCACTTTTTCCAGGAGAGATAGGGGTCACTTTTCCAAAGGGAGATGTCCCAAAGAGTCTTACAATTGTTGGCTGAGAGCCACTCCCCAATATTCTTAATTTCCAGGAATCATTTGAGCGGAGGATCGCCAAGAATGGAGTCCTCCATTATACGAATTTTTGCGTCGTTACCCGGGATCCAAGTGAGATTGGATTGGAAAAAGGCAAGAGCTCTAAGACAGAGCAGGAAGATTGGGGATCCTTTCGTTCCTTTGGGAGGCTTCTCTAGACAGCGATCTCGGTCGCCTCGAAAATATTTTTTCCTAAGGACTTGCTTGGACCAGGTTCGTTTTCCAGTTATCATTTGCCAGAGCAGCTTGCCTCCCATAGCTAGATTGTGAACATCAACATCCCTTATGTTCAGTCCCCCTTCTAGTTTGGAATGCTTGACCTTGGACCAGTTAATCAGATGGAGTTTTCTCGCATTATTCTTACCTCCTTCCCACAGGAATCTTCTCAGCAGAGCATCAATCTTGTTTGAAATTGTTTTGGGGGCAATCAGGACTGAGCACTGATAAATNGTCATAGCTTCTTCATGGAGCTCCTCCGGATAGTGCCCTAAATTCCACTTTTTCCAGGAGAGATAGGGGTCACTTTTCCAAAGGGAGATGTCCCAAAGAGTCTTACAATTGTTGGCTGAGAGCCACTCCCCAATATTCTTAATTTCCAGGAATCATTTGAGCGGAGGATCGCCAAGAATGGAGTCCTCCATTATACGAATTTTTGCGTCGTTACCCGGGATCCAAGTGAGATTGGATTGGAAAAAGGCAAGAGCTCTAAGACAGAGCAGGAAGATTGGGGATCCTTTCGTTCCTTTGGGAGGCTTCTCTAGACAGCGATCTCGGTCGCCTCGAAAATATTTTTTCCTAAGGACTTGCTTGGACCAGGTTCGTTTTCCAGTTATCATTTGCCAGAGCAGCTTGCCTCCCATAGCTAGATTGTGAACATCAACATCCCTTATGTTCAGTCCCCCTTCTAGTTTGGAATGCTTGACCTTGGACCAGTTAATCAGATGGAGTTTTCTCGCATTATTCTTACCTCCTTCCCACAGGAATCTTCTCAGCAGAGCATCAATCTTGTTTGAAATTGTTTTGGGGGCAATCAGGACTGAGCACTGATAAATAGGAAGGCTTGAAAGGACAGAATTCATGAGGACTACTTTGCCTGCTCTGTTTAGCCAGTTGGCTCCCCAAGCTTGGATTTTGTGTTTGATCTTATCCACCATAGGCAGCCAATGTGCCACCAGAGCCCGTCCTCTGAAGATCGGAATCCCGAGGTAGTTGAAGTTATCCCACACTGTGAGGCCTTCCATATTAAGGATGCGCCCAATGTGCTGCATTTCCTGAGGGGTACAGTTCCATCCGTAGATCTTGCACTTGTTATAGTTGATTTTGCTGCCAGAACAAGATTTATAGAGGTCTAGTTCAGACTTGAAGCTCCGGGATGATTTTGTGATGGCCGCACCCAGAAGTAGAGTGTCATCTGCGAACTGGGCGTGGCTTACTTCATTGGTGGCAGGGGTGATTCGGATTCTAGGAATAGATCTGTTGAGGAGGCAGCTTTGCAGCTGATAGCTCAGCACAGCAGCTTGGATAACATATAGCATAGGGGACATAGGGCAGCCTTGTCTGAGCCCCCGGGAGGCTTGAAAGAAGTTGGCGGGGCGACCGTTGATCAAAGGGGCGATCCAAGGGGCGGAAATGCAGGCCTTTATCCATCCTATAAACTTTTGAGAGAAGCCGAATTTCACCATAACTGTAAACAAGAAATCATGACGAACCCGGTCGAAGGCGTTGGCAAGATCCAACTTGACTACCATTCCTTTCTCTCGTTTTTTACAGCTTGTGTGAATGGCTTCCTGAACTAGAATTATATTGTCCAGGATTTGTCTCCCTCGGACGAAGCCTCCTTGATTTTTCGGGATCAGCTTTGGAAGGATTTTCTTAATCCTATTTGCAATTATCTTTGTGATAATTTTATACCCGGTATTGCATAGAGAAATTGGTCTGAACCTGTTAAAAGTCTTTGCCCCTTTCTCTTTTGGGATGAGGGCGAGAAATGACGAATTGGTGCTTCCTCCCAATTTGTTGCAGTCCTGAGACTTCCTGACCATCTTGCAAAGATCTTTATGGATGATATCCCAACACTGAGTAACAAAATGAGCTGTGAATCCATCTGGCCCCGGGGCCTTATCAGGGTGCATACTGAAAACTACTTGTCTGATTTCCTTATCACTGATCGGTCTGTTCAGCGCATGGTTCTCATCCCCAGTTATCAGGTTTGGCACTTCTGAAATCGGGGAAGCGAGTGGGTCCAAGTCATTTGTCGATGTTGCCGAATAAATATTTTTGAAATGGCTATGGGCGGCTTCCTTTATGATGTGGGCATATCTGTAAACTTGCTCCTGCCAATGGATTTCCTCTATAGAGTTATAATTTATCCTTGATTGGGTGTGCTTGTGAAAGAAGGCTGTATTCTTATCGCCATCCTGTAGCCATAGCGCCCTGGACTTCATCCTCCAATAAATTTCTTCTTCTCTGCAAGTTTTGTGAATCTTGCTTTGATTGTCAGCTTCCTGCTTAAGGAGGGTTTGGGTGATAGGGGCCTCTTCCATAACCTGTTGATGTAGTTCCAAAGATTCCTGAGCTTTTCTCCTTTCCTCCAGGGGAGAGGCTAGATTTTTGGTCCACAACTTAAGAGAGGCTTTAAGGCGTCTGAGTTTTTCCTCCCACACAAAGAAGGGAGAGCCGGTTACAAGGATTTTCCAAGAAAGTTGAACCAAGTTGAAAAAGTCACTTTGAGCTGGCCAGAGAGGGGAGAACTTGAACGGGATGGGGCCAAGCGAAGCACTTGGGCGAATGGAGAGGGAGACGGGTTTATGATCAGAGGTGTAGTGAGGAAGGAGTTTAGAGAAGGCTTGCAGCCCTAATGTGAGGAAGGAGGATTGGATGAGAAATCGATCCAACCTGGCGGCTATGTGCCCAGGGCCAACTCGTTTATTTGACCAAGTGAATTTACCATTGGTAGGAGGGATATCTTTCAGCTCCCACTCTGCAATTAGATCTTCGACCCATTCTCTAGAGGGATCCCTAACAATAGAACCCCCTTTCTTCTCGAACAGCGAGAGGGTAACGTTTAGGTCCCTTGCCACTACTAAATTCTCGGTTTGATGGCTGTTAAGAAACAGATGTAAAGAGTCCCAGCAATCTTTTTTCTCATTGATTAAAACGGGCACATACAAATTGAATAGGCTTACCTGGTGTCCGGAGCCTTTGTGGATCAGCTTAGTGAAAAGCCAGTGAAGGGTGCCGATTTCTTCTATGAGCTCCAATTTAGTCGAGTCCCAGAAGGTCGCTAGTCCCCCGGAGGCACCTCTTGCGCTGACTGCTTTTCCTGGGCCTTTCTTCCAGAACGTGGGGCTTATCCTTAGAAGGTCGGCCTCCTCCATTTTCGTCTCCTGGATAAGGAGGACTTCTGGACGTTCCAACCTTACTATGTCCCGTAAGGCTTCTTCTTTTATTTTGCTTCCTAGTCCTCTGCAATTCCAGGAGACGTATTGCATTATTTATTTGGAGGGAGAGGGGGTCCACCTTTCGATGTTTTCCCCGGCTTAGTTCCTGATCTTGTATGTGCCATCTCATGGAGAGTGTACTGGGTGCCTAGGGCAACTTCCTTATTAGCTTGCTCTTCTCTTCTTTTCTTTTTAGACTTTCTTCCTCGCTTTGGTTGCTCCGGAGAGCCTTTTGGGCTGCTAACTTCTTCGGCTTCCTCCTCCGGTATCTCCATGTCTTCATTCGAAGTCAAACTGATATGCTCATTGTCATGAATGCGTGACTTGGTGGGTGAGTTTGGTGCAGGAGTAGCCGAGGGAGGAATTTCATTTCCGATTGTTGCTGGAGGGTTTGAGGGGGATTGCGGGGCTTCTGGAGCTTTGTGGGAGGGTTGACCGTCCTTTAGAGGTTCCTGTGTCCTTTTATCCTTGCCTCTGATATTGTTCGAGTTTTTACCTCTTTTAACTTTCTGCCATCCTTCTGAATCCTCTTTCCCGTTAGTTTGGATTTTAGGACAAATCCTTTGAAAGTGGCCATGCTCTTGACAGTTTCTTCATTTGAAGGGCAAGTGCTCATAGTCGAGTTTCTGGAAATGGGTCCAGGTGCCAATCGAGAGCTTGACAGCTTCAGGAAGCCCTGCTTCTAGGTCTACTTCCACGCATATTCTGGCACAGTTGTACTGTCCGCGATTGTCGGCTCTGTCTATGTACCTGCCCACTCCATTCCCTATCCTTTGCAGAGATTCTGAATCCTAGCAGTGCATCGGGAGGTTAGGTAGCCTGACCCACACCGACACTTATTTGGGCGTATCCACCATGGGGTCAAAATCCGGAGTCCACTTGTTCAAATAAAGACCCTGCGAGCCCATAAAATAGGGGCCGTTCCTGAAAATTAGGTCGCGGTCCTCTTCAGAAATAAATTCAAAAACGAAATACCCTCTCCCTACAGGGTAGCAGGTAACCCCATGTGCCAGATTTGGTTTCCAGTTGCGCTGGATCCAATCGTCAGTGGTTTTAGAGGACGGCCATAGGCCCATGAACTGCCCCATAAGGCCACGCTGGGCCAGAGCCAGGGCGATCTTCATTGGTTTCTCTTCAGGAAGAGCTATTTCAGGTATATCCTCAAGTTTCTTGATGAATTTCGGGATCGCTGGAACCATCGATTTCTTCCCGCAGCTATTAACCAGCCTAGTAAAGGCCTCTTTGCACGGGATCGGCGGAGGAGGGGCCGACTCCCCACTCCCTGGCGCCGCCATTGGACCTCCAAGCCCACTCGCGCTGTTAAAACCCTAGCTCGCTCGCACAGTCACCATTGATGAATGTTAGTTGATTTCTATGGGGTCATTATTATTCATATGGATAGTTTGAATCCAATGCTTAACCACAAAAAAAAGAAGTATTCGGTATTATTACTGATATTTGAATGTTTATGTTTTAAATGAAGGTCTTATTTGAATAATGTGTTATTGGAATTATAATTAATTTAATTGATTAATGTTAATTAGTTAGATTAATTCATTCTTGTTATATGCATTATTTCAATGTTATTTTGTATATGAATACTGGTTTGAATAATAATATGTGTTAATTACTTAGGCAGATTTATTAGCTCATACACAATTGTTAAACTCAGACATGTGTTATGAAGATCTATATCTTTTGAATATTGCATGTCTTATTTAATTCATATATTATTTGAATTATACCCGGGCATTAGATTATTTTATTAGAATTAGTTTTATTTGCTAAATTATATTACATTTCATTTTCATTTTCAGATACTTTAGTTCTTGAAAAGAGAAAACAAAATATCCTTTCGTAGGAGTAACTTTTATGATAATTAGAATTAGTCTTTTCTTGTAGATAGTTTTGAACCTGTATATATTTATATTTTAGTTTGTTATTTAATAAAGGATAAAATCTCTACAATCAATTAGCAAGTGTATATATTTCTCTTAGATTTAGTTTTATTTATAGATTAGGATAGTTATAGGTAATTGGACCTAAACCAGTTGGAATCACCATTTACAATGGATAAGGGTCTAATCGAGATCCTGATTGGGAGATTTTTTGAATGTTGAACATGGTCATATTTGACTATCAACATTTTGGCACTAGAAGGAGGGCATCTGATAATGAATGACCAAAACAACAACTAAAACTAAATACCATTCAAGTAGATTGACTTCACCCACAATATCTTTTGCTGGTTCACAGTTAGAATCTCCAATTCAAAAAATTGTAAGTGATATTTCTTCCAGTTTTCTTAATTCACCAAAATTTCAACAAATAGAAGATCTTAGAAATCAATGAGAAACTTCTCAAGTATCTTCTAATTCTATAGATTTTTTTATCCAAGATTTAGGTGTTCTTACAAGAGCGCAGAGACATAGGTTAGGTATCAAAACTATTCATTTCCAAGTTCCCATCCAAATTAGAAAAAACATTGTTAAAATTGTTGGAAATAATCCTCCCTCTACTCCTTCTTCGCATACACCTATACATACATATCCTCCTCCATATCCTCCTTATCAACCAAATACTATGGTCGGAGTACCAATAACGTCATGGAGAACTCTCGGAGCAGTCAATGTTCCTAGAAATCAACATGATTTACCTAAAAATCTAGATAAATGGTTACCAAAATTTAATCCAAAATCAAAAGAAATCCCTGACAATTGTATCAATAAATTTATGTTAGATGTTAATCTGAGAGACGTTGAACATGAAGACGTTGTATGTAGACTCTCCCCATATACTTTCAAAGGAGAAGCCTCTACTTGGTATTTTTCATTGCAAGCTAACTCTATTACTAATTGGGATACCATTAAGGATTTATTAATTAAGAAATTCGGGGATGATAAGTCTTCATCTATTTTATTAGTAGAATTATCTAAAATTAAAATGGGTCTTAAAGAGAAAAACAAATATTTTAATCAAAGATTCCTTAAACTTCTCAATAAAATGCCTCAAACATACAAACCTGGTTTAGACATTCAGATTGACTTTTATTCTTTTGCTTTACCATTTTCCATTTCTATGTTTTTAAACATGCAAACAAAAATACTTTGACTGAAGCAATGCATGAATTTTTAGATGTAGAAAATGAAATATCTACTATTGCAAGTAAATCTCCAAGTGAAGATGCAATATCTTATCAAACAAATAAAAAAGTAATCATCAAAGATGAGAAGAAAGATAAAGATGTTTTTGATATGGATAGATTACAGAAAGTCATGAAAACATTAGAAAATTAAATAGTGGACGCTAAAGGAAAGCTAGTAGAAGTTTCAAATAAACCATTGAGACCTTTTTTCAAGAAAAATCCACAGATTCCACCTAGTGGATAAACTTCAGAAGGAGTTAATGTTAATGAAGAATAAGGAGAGGATAATGAGGAAGTTAAAGATATTAATTTGTTTTGTGATATTAATGGAAATTTCAATGAAGATGATTCCAAAGAAGCTCT
Organism: Picea sitchensis; assembly: GCA_010110895.2. Classification (NCBI taxonomy): domain Eukaryota; kingdom Viridiplantae; phylum Streptophyta; class Pinopsida; order Pinales; family Pinaceae; genus Picea; species Picea sitchensis. The sequence goes on from SNQJ01S0002353.1 coordinate 102,338, forward strand.
TGTTGCTCACACCCAAAGTAAAAGTATATCTTCGACTTCTGAATTTGCTCCACCAGAAAATACTTCAAATTCATAGCCTAAAGAAAATAAGTCAGGTTCAAAAAGCCTCATTGTTGCTGAGAAAATCGATTATGATATCATAGAAGATATGAAAAAGACTAAGGAAAACATTTCCCTTTATGAACTAAGTAAACTGAAATCTCAAACGAATAGTTTATTAAGGGCCTTAGGAGTTCCCGATAAGATAATTCCATCATCTACTACAGTGTCAAACAAAGAAGAAATTTCAACTGTTCAAACGTTATCTTTTGAGGTAGACATTGGTTCAATTCTCATAGGTGATAGATCAAGGTCACATACTCCTCATTTTCTTCTCACTTTCGAAATTTTTAATAAAAATGTACATAATTGTTTAGCTCATTCTGTTGCATCTTCAAAAATAATGCCATAATCAGTTTGTCTTCAAATTAATGCACAACCACAAAAATCAGTTATTCAAATCGTACAATTAGATAAAACAAGGGTAAAAGTTTTAGGGGAATTGAAGGATGTACTTATCAGATTATCATCTAATTCTAAGGTTTTTCAAATAATAGATATTATCATTGTTGATATTCCAGATGCTTATGGATTAATCTTAAGTCGAGATTGGTCTCAAAAACTTAATGGATATTTATCAATTGATTGGTCTCACCTTTGGCTTCCATATAATGGGAAACCTAATTAGATTCTTGTATATAGGGAAAAACATATGAAACATAATGTGATAGATTTATATGGAGAAAATGAACCTGTGGATTTTTCTAATATGATTGTTGGGAATTACGCTATTGATTCTTATTTTGGAAATTTTAATGTACAGATTTCTCCTTTTGATCCCACAGTTAAAAGTTCAGAGATTGAAAATTTCTCTCAAACATTTTTTCCCATTGTATTAATTTTGTATATAACTCTGTAAATTATCCATTTTGGAAATTTTATTTTGATGTATCTAAATCTAACAACGGAGTTGGTGCAGTTTGTATTTTAATCCGTCCCAATGTTGAAAAGACTATGTTAACCTGCAGACTATCATTCTAGTGCACTAACAACACTGTCGAATATGAAGCGTTAATTCAGGGTCTAAAGAAAGCTATCAACATGAATGTGCGGGACATCTTGGTTTTCGGTGATTATGAGATCGTCGTTAAACAGGTAAAAAAAAATCATTGTGTTTCTAATCATTTGAAACATTATCAACAATTGGCTCAATATCTCAGTAGAAAATTTTCTACATTTAATATTGTTTCTTTATCTAGAATGCAAAATGCTAGCACATATTCTAGACTTATATTATAAAAACGTTGTCAAATATTTACTGTCAACACATTAAATCGCTACCCATTATTATTAAATCGTTGTCATCATATTATAAAAACGTTGTCAAATATTACTAAAATCACTGTGTAAATATATTGTTGTTGAATTACATTCAAGGGAGAAATCAAACTCTATAAAATTAGAGTAATCACTCAAATCTTAGTATTTGCTCATCATTGCCATTCAATTAAATGTTATTCAATGAAATCAATAGCAGTGGTAAATAAATCACCATTCATTGCCATTCAATTAAATGTTATTCAAATGAAATCATTTCTCAGTGGTAAATAAATCGTTGTGTCAAACTGGTCAATTCGCCCAGAATTCATGGTGTAAAAATGTCGTTTAGTATGCCAAGATCGCGGTGTAAAATCTGGGTAATAACTCCAAGAAAAACGTGGTGAAACAATTGTGTAATATGCCCAGAAATTCTTGGTGTAGAGTATGTGTAATGTGCCAATGAAATCGTGGCGTGAATGTTGGCTAAAGTGCAAAGTAATTAGCTATCTAAAGAGAAAATCGCAAAGTAAAAATTTCACAGTGGTAAGTAATATAATGCAGATATTTTACCAATCAAGCATTGAGATTTATCATTAAAATCACAGAGATTATACCAATCAAAGTGCTAGGTAAAATGCCAAGAAATCGCAGAGATGATATGCCAAGAAATCACAGAGACGAATCAATCAGAGATGAATCAAACAAAACACAGAGATTAATCGATCAGAGATGAATCAAACAAAAACACAGAGATACTCAATCACAAGAAGGCGCAAAGACCAATTATTCGACAATGAATCAATCATTAACACAAGGATACGCATTCACAAGAAGGCGCAAGGATTAGAGATTAATCATAGGAGAAAAATGCAGAGATAAGTAAGGGATATATGACTGGGTGAAATTTATCCTTCACTTATTATCCATGCATAGGAAAGCAGGCCATTTGAATCTATAGGTCTTTAAACACGGAGTGACGACCGTCGATTCGGCTCCTGGCCGACTGCTCAGGCACGGACTAATAACTTAAGGAATAGGGACAGAAGATAAAAACACAATTCTTCTTCGTATTAAACAATAAAATAAACATAGAGAAGTCATTGCAATCAAAGGTTGGGTTCACCATGGGAAATCAATTCAAAATAAAGCGAGCATAAGGCTAGGATGATTTTAAGTTCTTTGATCATAAAAGGTTGGGCTCATCAAGACAATTGTTGAAGATAAAAATGAAATCTTTGTTACGCTGAATAAAACATAATCTTTAACACAGTAGAAGTACATTACTGAAAGCGCAGGAAAAAAAATTAAACTACCATTCATTACAAATATACACATGCGTACCGTAGCCAAATACGAAAGCTCTGAGTCATTGTCTCGCTCGTGCTCCATCTAGCTCTCGCTTTCCAAACGATGTGACCTCACCGATACCTCCCAACCAACGCTAGGGGTACTCTTCTTCCCCCTGAGCCCCCTTAACCGCAAATGGGACACACACACAATACCAAAGAATGCTAGCACCCAGCTCACCTCGCAAGGTCGAGCTACCACTCGTTACCCAAGATGGGTATCCCAACTCCCACAAGAGAAAGTTTAGTCAAGATAAAATTTCAGTAGCGTAACGTTACGCAAAAGATCAGATCCATACTCCTCCTCCTCCATCCTTTTTATAGAGTTTCTAAGTAATTAGTTTCCCAAATGATCATTAAATTCCTTTTTCATTAATTGAATTAGGAAAAACGTCCCCCATACACATGTCACTCATCTCCTAGTTGCACCAAAAAAACAATTTTATTAATTAATTAAATATTCCTATTTCCCTCACCCACCTAAAATCATTCCTAAAAATGCTCCTCGGTGTCCCAATATTCCCTTACAAATCTTAAATGACTTACGCCTTACTTAATTCCTAGTTGAGTTCATAATGAGAAAGTTCCAAAGGCTAGATTCCTTACTAAGTTCGACATTCATCTTTTTCTTTAAGTCTCCCCTTTTCTTTAAGTTTCCTTTTTCCCTTGGTTTCCTTTTTCTTTTAAGTTTCCTCCTTTTTCCTTTTTAACTAAAAAAAAAATCAATTTAGCAAGTGTAGATAAAACAACCATTTACCCTTTTTCCTTTTTAATTAAAAATTAATTTAGCAAGTGTAGATAAAACAACTAGTACCCCTTTTCAAAAATTTAACCCTCCATTATAATTTTGACTTGAATAAATAAGTTTGAATTTTTTTAAGGCCGACTAGGTTTATTCACTTACCCGTTAAAATCGTGACGTGCCCTTCAGGACGCACTACGTTCTCCAAGGGTGCCACTCACCTCTTTCCATTTTCCTTGTGCAACGTGCCCTTCAGGATGCATTATGTGCCCCAAGGGTGCCACTCACCTCTTGACTAACTTTAGTAGACGTAAAACCCCTGGAGTCAATACTCCGCTAGGTGATATTGTGGGAGACTAAGGGCCTCTAAGGAATAAGGCACCTACCTTATTGCATGCCCCTTAGAATCATCGTGAGCGACTGTCACAGTCTGCCCTCACAACATCATGGGTCTTCTCGAACTAGGTAATCATTAACCTACAGTTCGAGCCACGACAAGAGTGCTAGTAGGTTGTGGTAGGGTTTCTTCCACACCTCTCCCTCAAGTCTCTAGTTGTCGTGCATGACCCCTCTACTCCACATGTGAGTCTGGTCGGCAAGCTATCGTCAACCTACATCCATCAACGAATCATGTCAACAATAATAATAAATCATCATAACATATAATCATATGTACATATGTCACATAAACAACATTCAAACCCAACAGTCCACTCCCTGACTCGATCCAGAATCCAAGGGGTTTCATCGATGCCTCTGCATCCTCAATGTCCAAAGTCCTACACACTCAGGAGAACCCAATCAATAGCACCTACCTATGTAAATCCAACAAAATGACATATCATCAAATCCATAATATCTCATAATCATAATCAAAACAACAATTAGTATAATAACCCGGATCACTTGCAAGCAAGTGCCCTCGAAGAATAAGCTCGCTCAATGCAAGCAAGAGCGGGAGGTTACAAAAAAGGTAAACATACTAAATTTCAAAAGTTGTAGTCGGGTCCTTTTCAGGTCACTAAAAAAATTGGTTCGTCTACCTTTATTTTACAAACTTTGAAAGGCATAGAAGAATCCTTGCATGTAAATGGGTTAATTCTCAAAAAATATTTTTCCTAAAAGATATTTCAATCCATGTAAATAGTTGTAAATACTTTTTGTTTGCTTTGTTATTTTAGTTTGAACTTGTATCTTTTGAAATTTATTTATTTTCTTCCTTTCATACTATTTTTTTATTATCTTTTGATTTCTGATCTGATATAACAACCATATACACTTGTTTATCCGTTGGCTTTGAAATCCATTTTAGTACAGAGACAGTTTAATCTAGATTGTTTGAAATGGGAAAATTCCTTAAAATTCAAAGGATAAATCTTATGACTAGTTTATATTTTTAAAGAAATATAAACAAGGAAAATACTCTACCACAAAGTCTATTTGGAGTAATATTTTCCCCTAAAATAAAATAATTGGCTGGGAAATAGCATATCATAAGACGAACAATTTAGTTCTTATTTCATGTTCAAAGATATATAAGTAACTCTCTATGTCACCCCTCCTCTATTTTCGTCATTGCTCAAATGCAATTACTAATTCATCTACTAAAGACTAAAGTTGAAAAATAAAAAATAAATGAGGACGTGGGAAGTATATGCTATCTCGCTGGGGTACTGAAAAGGTATGTTGGCAGTGGGTCAAGGCTTATATGTTATTAAGGTAACTTTGTCGGGGTACTAAACAAGCCTGCTGGCAACGAAGCAATACCAGGTACAGAGAGTTAGATTTTTCAATTCTGACATGATGAATAAACTTTACTTATTAGTCAAATAAAAAGCTTCATTTCCCAGCCATAAAATTAATAAATGCCTTTTATCCCCTCCAATGAAATAGTGTGAAAGAGTATTAGTAGTGTTCTATTTTTTATCCTTTACAAACTAGTCATAAATATATTTTATATGCATTCAATAAATTTTCCTTATTTTTTATGATCTGATATATTTTTCTTTGACTTATATACAGAGATAATTCGTTTCAGCAGCATGTCGCCATTTGTTGTAACATACAACAACCTCCCAAATTTTTGCATGTGATATAAATAAATTTGGGGCCCTTCATTTCTTTTCATTTTTGAGAAGAAAAAGGTTTTACAAATTTTGTTTCAATTTTTGAAAGTTTTGTTGATTATGCTCCCAAGTCTTATGAAATCTAGATTTTAATGATACATTATTTTTTGATTGTTTTCATTTGAATTTCCAAGTCATTTGATCAACATATCCTTGATTATTTTGCTCACATACACACTTTTGACAAGATTATACATGAGCTACAATATTTGGCAAGCCACAATTTTTTTAATTATATTGTTTGTCTAAGTTTTCATTAACTTGCTTTGTTTGGAGAAGATACTAATGTTCCAACAAATTATATTTGTGTTCATAACTTGCCTTTCATAATCAAGTTATTTCATAATTATAATGATTCCCATGATCCAAAGTAACTTCTTGATATGATTTAGTAGGACATCGTGCCTAACCTGATCATCATAGATGCAAATGATCTTAATTGAAAATTAAAACAGGGTCTTTTCAAATTTCATACAAATAGTCTACTTTTCCCAAAATATACTCACTCTCCTCCATGTATGGTGCTTTGTTATTTCACCGTATTTACAAATTAATGCCTCACGTCAAATATTGTATACGATGTATTTCCTCGAGTTGGGATATTTTCCCATGCATTTAAGGTTTTTTTTTTTCGTTTACCTGTGAGTGAGAGCCTGTTATGTTTTCATGAGGGTTTTTTTCCCTACTGTAGTAAACCTTTTAGTATGGGTATGCTATCCAAAATCAAACCTAGCATTGAGATTATTGAAGCTAATGAAGACTATTATCCGACTTTTCAAAAAGTTGGTTGGTTAGATTTCTTGCGGATGTTTAATGGCTATAATTCACAGGTTACTAAAGCTTTTGCATTGACTTTTAATGGTGAATATGCCAAGGCTGGAGATATCAAGTTACAGATAAATGAGGAAATAATAGCCAGAGTGACCAATTTGTCTACGGTCGTTAAAGGGGGAATGTTGTTCTAAGACTAAAATAATTAAAGAAATCCCCTAGTCTGAAATCTTAATTTATCCTGAGTGAAAATACGATTACAAAGGTATGCATATCTCCCTAGTGAAAGAAAAATGGCATTTTCTCTTAGGAATTATCAAAGGTTTTATCACCTGCAAAGGGCCTTATAGTCTGTTCTTTATATATCACTTCTGGTTGTTGATAGTTTTCATAGATTATGAGTTAAATATGAATGTCTTCTTGCTTAAAAGCCTTTCGAATATGGCCTAGTTTTACCAGAGGAAACATCTTAGTTCAAAAAGAAATGTTTTTCATCATGGTTTAGTTAAAATCTTGATTGAGTCTCATTTAAAACATAATAGTGATTCTTGGGAGGGTTTCATTAAGACAAATCACTTTTAGGATAACCCTGATTCGAATTTACAGACTCACGACTCTCAAGTATAGTTTGAAATGTCAAATCCTGTAGAAGATAATGCTCCTTCATGCCCACAATCTTTCGTTTCTCAACAAAATGTTGTGAGGGTTACACACAGTCAATCCTTAAGGTTTAACCTTAAGCAAGAGTCATTTGTTTTTTGTGAAATACCTCAGGTTTCTTCTGAAGCATCCAAATAGACTATGGTTTCCTCTCTTGCATCTGAATGTGATACTCATGTTTTCAAAAAGAATGATGATTCTAAGCATCTAGTCAATTTTATGAACAAACGTCAAGGAAGGAAAATTTCCAGAATGTTCAGAAACAAATCTAGAAAAACTTCTAATGTTGGTTCTCCTGTTCAAATTGAAGATGAAGAATTGGTTAAAAAACAAGAAGTCTCTTCTCCACAGAACATTTCTTCGCATACAATGAAGGAACCCGCCGAAAAGGTCGTTGAAGAAACAGAGAAAGGAAGAGCTAAAACCAATCCAAATCTGGAAGTTTCCTTTTGGAAAGATAAATATTATTCAGTAGTTCTTGTGCTACAGGCAAATATAATTGATCTGGAGTTGGAAAACCAGCTACTTAGGGCAGAAAATAAATCATTGGTCAAAATCCAAAGAAGACAAGTTTAGGGTTCTAGGCAGGAAAAAAAAGGAGAAGCATTTACCATCAACTCGCCAAGGGTAAACATTTTCGTTAACTCTGAATTTAATTAAGATGTTTTGTTTTTGGTATGATTTAAACATTTTCTTTATTTTAGTTTTTTTTGGTTTGTTTAAATTTCATTAATAAATGAGAAGTTGTAGAATTTAAAATTATGTAGCAACTCTAATTTTGTTTTTATTGTTTTATTATTTTTTTTATTTTTTTTTATAGGTGTTAAAGGAATGACTTGGATGAGATACGAGAATATGGAATATTAGTTTTCTAGGCATAATTCCAAAATGTAACAGTTGGTTGTTAAAAGAAAACTATTTTTATTTTATGTATTTTGTTTTGTTTTTTTAACCGCAACTGGGGGGTAGTTTAATTATAGTCCGAAAAATCAGCTTTCGGGGGCTGTGTTACACTGGCAAATTCCCTCGACGAGACAGACTGCTCTGTCATTAGCGGCAGGGTCCATTACACTTTAAAACAATGTTGACGGAATCCAATATTCCTGAGGATCATTCCCTGTAATTTCTAAGGTGACCAGGGCCGAGGAAGCATAGCCGCGTAGATCGTGGCGACTCTCCTGAGTATAAGAACTGGGAGCAGGCCTTAAGGGAGCCCCGGTCTGTGCGAATGGGACACTGGCTCCACGAATTTCACAAGAATCAATGTAACCCTGAGTGCAACGGATACCTGGGCCGAGTTTCGTCCTGTCCGTGTCACGGGATATTACAGTTTGAGACGATCCCATTGACAGAAATGGTGCTCCTGCTCAGGAGCGTAGTATAGTTGGCCTCGTGATCAGCGTGCTTGTTGAGATGCCGAAGCACATGGAAGCAGTTTATGGTTTGGAACTTGCCAGCTAAGACCAAAATTTTCTAGTAGATCCGATTTTATTGGAGGCTGGAAGGTTTAGTCTTCATGCGCATGGCCTGCACCACCAGTTTAGAGTCCCCGAAGACTGAAATAGCTTGGATGTTTAGACTGAGTGCTTGTCAGAGACCTTGACACAAGGCATAAAATTCAGCAGAGTTATTAGTTTGGGTTCCCAGCCCCCAGGTAAAGGTGGTTCGCGTGGAGCCTGAGGGCGCAAGGATCACTCCTCCTCCACCCGATGGTCCTGGATTGCCCTTCGAGGCGCCATCAAAGAATAAACAATGAGCCTCCTGCGCTATTCTCCATTTTAGGAAGTCCTCTTCAGGCATTCGAATTTCCCACACAGCTTGGGTTGGAGACCTGGGAGAGGGCAATGCTTGAGCACTTGTGGTTAGAGCTGTAATCCAAGCAGTTTCCTTCTCATTTAACGCCTGAGCATTCCAAAGCGCAGGTTTGTATTCCAGGGACTCTCCAAGTAGAGATTTGGCTCTCATTGCCACTTTTGATGGAGGGCTCTCCACATTTCTGAACAAGCGATTGTTCCTTTCAAGCCACAGTTTCCAGAAAAAAAACTTAGGCAGCAACAGCCAAACTGTTTTGAGCATGTTCTTGTTGACAAGACTGAAGGGAGAGGAGACAGCCCAGTTGGAAAGGAGCTCAACAGTTATAGTGGGCAGGACTTCTTGCCATACCCCTTTTGAGTAGGGACAGGAGAGCAGTAAGTGGTCTATGTTTTCTTCATTATTCTTACACAAGGAACATCTTGAGGGGCCTTCCAGGCCTCTTTTTCTTAGGTTCTCAGTGGTGAGGATACTTCTATGCGCTATATTCCAGTAGAAAAGATCAACATTCGGGATGGACAAAGTGGACCAGACGAACTTCCAGTGGGCAGGATTTGGAGCAGCATGAGGGATCATCATTAAAGATTGGTAGCCTTCAGCTGTAGAGAAACTTCCAGATTTTGTACCCCACCCTCTCTTGTCCCTGGCAGCTTGGTTCAGTGGGGCTTTGCCCTGCAGGAGCGTGGTTAGTAGCTTTGCCTCCTCTTCAAGCCTGGAAGGGTGATCGCCTAAATTCCAATCATCCAATTGTTTTCATTATCCCAGGCAGAGAGGCCCCATAGAGTGAGGACATGTTGCTCCTTAAGCCACTGTTTTATATTCTGGATTCCAAGATTTTGCCCCAGGGGCTCTTCCCCAAGGATTGGGTCTTCCCACACTTTGATTCTTTTCCCATTACCAGGGATCCAATACAATAAAGATCTGAAATGTTCCAATGCTTTGAGACAGAGTTTAAAGATAGGGGAACCTTTTATATTGGGGGGATTTTTATCTAAACACCTCTGTCTCTGCCCTGTGAAGTATTTTTTCCACAATACCCTCTTGCTCCAGCTAGATCTTCCGGACACCAGGTTCCAAAGGAGTTTGGATCCCATTGCTAAATTCTGAGCATGAATACTTCTAACTTGGAGGCCTCCTTCTCTATAAGGTTTTTGGATTTTGTCCCAGCTTACCAGATGTAACTTTTTCAGGTTTCTCTTCCCTCCTTCCCACAAATTTTTTTTGCAGAGACTTTCAATCTTACCGATGACTTTATTGGGGGCCAGAAGTATAGAGGATTGATAAATAGGAATACTGTAAAGAACAGATTTCAGCAAAACTAGTTTTCCTGCTAGGGTAAGCCAGCCGGCCCCCCACTTCTGAATCTTTGCTTTTAACTTGTCAATGATGGGGTTCCAGTTCGCAGAGTTGCTGGCAGTTTTAAAGATAGGAACCCCCAGATAAGTGAAAGAGACCCAATTCTGCGGGCATTCCATTTCCAGTGCTCTGGAGATTCTTCCAAGTTTTGTTCCAGGGCAGTTCCAACAATAAATTTTTCTTTTTTGCAGGTTGATTTTACTTCCTGACACCTGATTGTAGATTTCAAGCTCCTTCTTGAATCTCCTTGCAGAAAGGATTTCGACGCCACCCAAAAACAGAGTGTCATCTGCAAATTGGGCATGATTAACGTCCTTTACATTTGGATCCATGCGGAGACCAGGGAGGGAGAGATCTTGCTGACAGTTGTTTAGCTGGAAGCTGAGCACAGAGACCTGTATGGCATAGAGGAGCGGGGACAGGGGGCATCCCTGGCGCAGCCCTCTGGAGGCCTGGAAAAAGTTTGTCGGTCTCCCATTGACCAAAGGAGCTATCCAAGGGGAAAAAATGCATCCTTTAATCCAGCCAATGAGCTCAGGGGAAAACCCAAAATTCTCCATCACCGTGAAAAGAAAGTCATGTCTTACTCTGTCGAATGCATTGGCGAGATCTAGTTTCACAATCATTCCTTTCTCTTTTTGGTGGACGCTAGAATGGATGGCTTCTTGAACAATAATGACATTGTCTAGAATTTTCCTGCCTTTTATGAAACCTCCTTGGTTTTCGGGAATGATTCTTGGCAGAATCTTTTTGAGCCTATTGGCTATAATCTTGGTAACCAGCTTGTATCATGTGTTGCAGAGGGAGATGGGTCTGAACCTGGAGAAATTAGAGGCCCCTTGATCCTTCGGGATAAAGGCCAAGAAAGAGGAGTTTGTGCTCCCTCCCAGCTTGTGGTGTCTTTGAGAGTTCCTTACCATCCGGAGAAGATCATATTTGATAATATCCCAGTAATTAGAAAAAAATCTGGCTATGAATCCGTCTGGGCCAGGAGCGATGTCCGGGTTCAAAAGGGACTGAGCAGATTTGAGTTCTTTCATGGTGATAGGGGCTGCAAGGGCGTCATTATCAGAGGCTTGAACCACTTTGGGAATTAGTGAGAGAGGGTAAGCGTAAGGGACCAAGGGTTCAGCAGGGGGAGCTGTAAAAAGGTCTTGGAAGTGGGAAAGGGCAACCTGTTTAATGCCTTCAAAATCTTTCACCAGATTGTCTTGATGGGAAATTTCTTTCACTGTTTGGTAATTTTTTCTAGCTGCAGCTTGTTTGTGAAAATAAGAGGTGTTTTTGTCACCACTCTCTAACCAAAGGCTTCTAGATTTTTGCCGCCAATACTCTTCTTCAACTCTGCAGGCTTTGTAAAAGGATTTCTGAAGGTTGCTTTCTGTCTGAGAATTGCTTTCAGTGATGGGAACAGAATTCATGTGAGCTTGATGGTTTTCCAGGGCAACTTGAGCATATTTTCTACAAGAAACCGGAGAGGGATGAAGCTTAGCCCAGTTCTTCAGATCAAGTTTTAATCGTTTGAGTTTTCCTTCCCAAATAAAGGAGGGATTTCCAGTAACCTTTTTACTCCAAGAGTTGGTGACAATTTGAATAAAGCCATCTTGTTGGACCCACAGGGGACTAAACCTAAAGGGGATGGCACCCAGGTTCTCATCAATGGAGAGATCAAGAAGGATAGGTTTATGGTCGGAGACACAATTGGGAAGGATTTTGGATGACCCATGAAGCCCCAGGGTGAGGAAGTTGGAGTGAACCAAAAACCTATCTAGGCGGGCCGCGATGTGCCCTGGCCCTAGCCTTTTATTAGTCCAGGTAAAGTTTCCATTGGAGGGTTTAATGTCAACAAGATCCCATCCTAAGATGGTGTCTTCAACCCATTCCCGAGAGGGATCTCGGACAATAGAGCCCCCTTTTTTCTCATTTACATCTAGAGTGACATTCAGATCCCCTGCAATGATTAAATTCCTGGGCCTGTGGAGGCTGAGGAACGCTTCAATTAACTCCCAACAATCTTTTTTTTCAGCTAACAAAATTGGAACATAGAGGTTAAACAAACTTACATGATGGCTCAAGACTTTGTGAAGGAGTTTGGTGTAGATCCAGTTCATTTTACTGTGAGCAGCGAGCAACTCAAATATGGAGGGATCCCAGAAGGTGGCTAGACCTCCTGAGGCCCCCTAGAGCTGACAGCTTCCCCCGAGCTTTTTTTCCAGAATGCTTTTCCTGCATGGAGGGCAGAGTCATCCTCCATTTTTGTCTCCTGAACTAGCAGGATCTCAGGCTTATTGATTCTTACTAAGTCTCTCATTGCTTCGACTTTCTGTGGACTGCCTAGACCTCTACAGTTCCAGGAGATGTACCGCATTATTTACTTTTAGAGGGGACGACCCCTTTGGAGGCCTGGCCTTGCTTGGATCTTGTACTCATCATACCTTTAAGAGTCTTCTGGGAGCCTTGCATAATATCTGCGTAAGAGAATTCTTCCCTTTTCTTTTTACTTGATTTCCTGCCCCTTGGGTTCTTGGCTAGAGTTGCATGCGATCTCTCAGACTCCGTGGATCCTTCATCAGTGTCTCCTCCTGGATCAGAGTCTTCATCCATTTCTCTGCGCGTAGGAGAGCTTCCAGATAAGGGGTTTGCTGGTTCAGGTTGGATTTCCCCTGGCTCCAACGAGGTGGCACCTTGGGTGCCTTGCGTCTCTGCGGGACCAATGCGATCAGGGGGAGAGGATTCACGTATGACAATAACCAGAGGGGCTGCCGGGTCATTCACCACCGAGGAACTTACCCCTTGACCCGCGGTGCCTGGCTTCTGAGTCCTGGCTTGAGGTTGGACGGGTTCCTTCGACGAGGCTTTGGGATCTGACTTCTGAGCATTACTTGGTGCTTTTTTTTCATTTGACTTGGGGTTGGCCTTTCCTCTTTTGACCCTTGCCATCCCTCGCCTTCTTCTTCTGGCTGGCCTTTTGGGCAATTGCGTTGGAAATGGCCATATTCATGGCAAAGCCGGCATTTAAAAGGAAGTTTTTCATAATCGAGTTTCTGGAAGTGAGACCAAGAGCCTAAGGAGAGTTTGATGGCTTCTAGAAGACTTGCCTCCAAATCAACTTCAACACAAATCCTCGTGCAGGAGTACTGGCCTTTATGATCTGCTTTGTCAATGAAGCGCCCTAGGGTGTTCCCTATTTTTTTCAGGGCTGGAGTATTCCAGCAATGGATTGGAAGATTAGGGAGCCGTACCCACACCAATACCTCTTTGGGTACGTCAACTATTGGGTCAAAGTCTGGAGACCACCTATTCAGATAGAGTCCTTGTGTGCCCATAAAATAGGGGCCACTTCGGAAGATGAGATTGCGATCTTCTTTTGAGATAAATTCGAAGACGAAGAATCCTCTCCCCACCGGATAGCAGGTGACATTGTGCTTCAGGTGGGGTCTCCAGTTACGCTGAATCTAGTCGTCCGTGGTTTTGGTTGAGGGTCAAAGACCCATGAATTGGCCGACCAATCCTCTTTCAGCAAGGGCCAGGGCGATTTTGATGGAGTGCTCCTCTGGCAATGTGATTTCTGGTATGGAGTCGAGTTTCTTGACAAATTTTGGGGCCTCTTTGGCCACCGGTTTCTTCCTTGACGAAGCTAGAAGCCTACGAAAAGCCTCTTCGGCGGGGATCAGGGAGGAGGGAGGGGAATTACTTCCCCCTGGCGTGGCCATGGCGGCGTCCTGGAGCCCGGGATCAAACCCTAGAGGAGGGCAGCGATCGAATCCAGCGCTCCAATCTCACAAGAGTAGGATCATCAATAAACATTATTTTATGTATTTTGTTAATATAGTTTGGGAGTTAAATAATTTTGATAATTTCCCATTCTAAACAGTCAACTACTTTTAGTTATAGAAAGAAGTTAAGTCAGTTTTGAACTCTTTTGATATAAAAGAGGGGAAGAAAGATGATACAAGGGATTCAATGTTTGCGATAAAAATCAAACTTATGCACTATTGTACAAGTATTCTCTTTGAAACTTATATTGAATCAATTTTTGGCTTTGAATGTTAATACAAGCATTAGTATTTGGTACTATTACTGATATTTGAATGTTTATCTTTTAAATGAAGGTCTTATTTGAATAATGTGTTATTGGAATTATAATTAATTTAATTGATTACTATTAATTAATTAGATTAATTCATCCTTATTATATGCATTATTTCAGTGTTATTTTGTATATGAATACTAGTTTGATTAATAATTTGAGTTAATTACTTAGGCATATTTATTAGCTCATACACAGTTGTTAAACTCGGGCATGTGTTATGAAGATCTATATCTTTTGAATATTGCATGCCTTATTTAATTCATATACTATTTGAATTATAACCGAGCATTAGATTGTTTTATTAAATTAGTTTTATTTGATCAATTAGATTACATTTAATTTTCATTTCCATATACTTTTATTCTTAAAAAGAGAAAACAAAATCTCCTTTCGTAGGAGTAACTTTTATGATAATTAGAATTAGTCTTTTCTTGTAGATAGTTTTGAACCTCTATATATTTGTGTTTCAGTTTGTTATTTAATAAAGGATAAAATCTCTGCAATCAATTAGCAAGTGTATATATTTCTCTTAGATTTAGTTTTATTTGTATATTAGGATAGTTATAGGTAACTGGACCTAAAACAGTCGGAATCACCATTTACAACGGATAAGGGTCTAATCGAGATCCTAACCGAGCAAATTCTTCAATGTTGAACATGGTCATATTTGACTATTAACACTCCCTTGGTGCATTTTAATGTTAAAGCCCTGGTTCTTATAAGACAAATGCCTTGGTGCTTAAATATTTTACTGCCCCGGTGCTTGACATTAAGTGTACATCACCGGTGTTGTAGGTGTATGTACGGACTAATATGTGTGCCTTATACAAACACATTGATTTGTAAACATCCGCTAACACCTTTGGCCACCCAGATTTTTTTAGTTATAATCAACTTTCGTTATAGTATACGCAAAAACATTCGCTATCGAAAACAAATGTTTTAGCGGAGGTTTTTTTGACAATTTTTTCCAATTTTGTAACACTAGAAACTTCCGCTAAAAGGTATTTTCCTTGTAGTGTATGATTCCACGTTAGGATACAATTCATTACAAATAATTAGGGATCTAAGCATATAGGGGATTCCGCGGTGCAATATATTAGATATTATTTTCGGGATTAACTGCGTAGTGTAAGTCATTAATCTATGACCCATATCCATGAGTATTAGTCGCAACTGACCAATAATTCTCATGATTTGAATAGTCCACTTAACACTCATTGCATCGAGTGATGTTCACAGGGGTGAAGAAGTGGGATTGAAACCAACGAAATGAATTACATAGCATCAATCATCACATCCCGGGCTTGCACCCGGTAACCAGGACTTTCCAGGTGGTCACCCATCCCAAGACACCTCTGGCTTAGGCACGCTTAACTGTGGAGTTTTCCCCACAATCAAGCACACTTAGCTTTCTACCCCATTTGAAAAACCTCAGCAAGTATTGTGCCTTATGAACTACCCATTTAGAGCTCCCTTCACTCTTATTATTTAAGCATATAGGGGCTTCCGCAGTGAAAAATATTAGATATTATTTTCGAGATTAACTGCGTAGTCTAAGTCATTAATCTATGACCCATATCCATGAGTATTAGTCGCAACTGACCAATAATTCTTATGATTTGAATAGTCCACTTAGCACTCATTGCGTCGGGTGATTCTCACAGGGGTGAAGAAGTGGGATTGAAACCAACGAAATGAATCGCATAGCATCAATCATCACTTCNATATTAGATATTATTTTTGGGATTAACTACATAGTGTAAGTCATTAATCTATGACCCATATCCATGAGTATTAGTCACAACTGACCAATAATTCTCATGATTTGAATAGTTCACTTAGCACTCATTGCATCGGGTGATGCTCATAGAGGTGAAGAAGTGGGATTGAAACCAACGAAATGAATCGCATAGCATCAATCATCATTTCCGGGGTTTGCACCCAGTAACCAGGACTTCTCAGGTGGTCACCCATCCCAAGACGCCTCTGGCTCAGGTGCGCTTAACTATGGATTTTTCCCCACAATCAAGTCCACTTAGCTTGCTACCCCATTTGTAAAACCTTAGCAAGTATTGTGCCTTATGAACTACCCAGTTAGAGCTCCCTTCACTCATATTATTTAAGCATATAGGGGCTTCCGCAGTGCAAGATATTAGATATTATTTTCGGGATTAACTGCATAGTGTAAGTCATGAATCTATGACCCATATCCATGAGTATTAGTCGCAACTGACCAATAATTCTCATGATTTGAATAGTCCTGGTTACAAGCTAAGTAGACTATCAAATCATGATAATTATTGGTCAGTTGCGACTAATACTCATGGATATGGTTCATAGATTAATGACTTACACTACGCAGTTAATCCCAAAAATAATATCTAATATCTTGCACTGCAGAAGCCCCTATATGATTAAATAATAAGATTGAAGGGAGCTCTAACTGGGTAGTTCATAAGGCATAATACTTGCTAAGGTTTTGCAAATGGGGTAGCAAGTTAAGTGGGCTTGATTGTGCAGAAAACTCCACAGTTAAGCACGCTTGAGCCAGAGGCATCTTGGGATGGGTGACCACCTGGGAAGTCCTAGTTACCGGGTGCAAGCCCCGGAAGTGATGATTGATGTTATGTGATTCATTTCGTTGGTTTCAATCCCACTTCTTCACCCCTGTGAGCATCACCCGATGCAATGTGTGCTAAATGGACTATTCAAATCATGAGAATTATTGGTCAGTTGCGACTAATACTCATGGATATGGGTCATAGATTAATGACTTACACTACGTAGTTAATCCCGAAAATAATATCTAATATCTTGAACTGAGGAAGCCCCTATATGCTTAAATAATAAGAGTTAAGGGAGCTCTAACTGGGTAGTTCATAAGGCATAATACTTGCTAAGGTTTTGCAAATGGGGTAGCAAGATAAGTGGGCTTGATTGTGAGGAAAACTCCACAGTTAAGCGCGCTTGAGCCAGAGGCGTCTTGGGATGGGTGACCACCTGGGAAGTCCTGGTTACCGGGTGCAAGCCCCGGAAGTGATGATTGATGCTATGCGATTCATTTCCATGGTTTCAATCCCACTTCTTCACCCCTATGAGCATCACCCGATGAAATGAGTGCTAAGTGGACTATTCAAATCATGAGAATTATTGGTCAGTTGCGACTAATACTCATGGATATGGGTCATAGATTATTGACTTACACTACGTAGTTAATCCCAAAAATAATATCTAATATCTTACACTGCGAAAGCCCCTATATGCTTAAATAATAAGAGTGAAAGGAGCTCTAACTGGGTAGTTCATAAGGAACAATACTTGCTAAGGTTTTGCAAATGGGGTAGCAATCTAAGTGGGCTTGATTGTGGGGAAAACTCCACAGTTAAGCGCGCTTGAGCCAGAGGCGTCTTAGGATGGGTGACCACCTGGGAAGTCCTAGTTACCGGGTGCAAGCCCCAGAAGTGATGATTGATGCTATGCGATTCATTTCGTTGGTTTCAATCCCACTTCTTCACCCCTGTGAGCATCACCCGATGCAATGAGTTCTAAGTGGACTATTCAAATCATGAGAATTATTGGTCAGTCACGACTAATACTCATGGATATGGGTCATAGATTAATGACTTACACTACGCAGTTAATCCCGAAAATAATATCTAACATCTTGCACTGCGGAAGCCCCTATATGCTTAAATAATAAGAGTGAAGGGAGCTCTAATTGGGTAGTTCATAAGGCACGATACTTGCTAAGGTTTTGCAAATTGGGTAGCAAGTTAAGTGGGCTTGATTGTGCTGAAAAATCCACAGTTAAGCGTGCTTGATCCAAAGGCATCTTGGGATGGGTGACCACCTAGGAAGTCCTAGTTGTTGGGTGCAAGACCCGGAAGTGATGATTGATACTATGCAATTCATTTTGTTGGTTTCAATCCCACTTCTTCACCCCTGTGAGCATCACCCAATGCAATGAGTGCTAAGTGGACTATTAAAATCATGAGAATTATTAGTCAGTTGTGACTAATACTCATGGATATGGGTCATAGATTAATGACTTACACTATGCAGTTAATCCCGAAAATAATATCTAATCAGGGATTTGTTCTTATTTCCATCCCAGTCGCTAAACAAAAGGCCTCTAAAATGTGTTTATATGTCCTCCATTCCCTTACCAATCCATCGCCAAATACCTCTTCTACCAAAATACCTTTGATTAAGCCTTCATGTCTCACAAAGTTAAGTATCCCGCTCACACTTTTTCCAATCAATAGAAAATGAAAAGGGGACAAAGGATAGCCTTGTCTCATACCCCTTAAAGCTTTAAAAAACATTGATGGAGAACCATTGATGAGCATTGTTACCCACTCTTAGTTAGGGGTAAATAGAGGAGATCATGTCTCATGTTCCACAATGAAGACAATGATCCTAGAGATTATCATCAACATTCTCCACAAACAACATCCCCTCATCGTTCTTCAATCCATTCACTCAATTAGCACAATTCATCTAATGATCATGGTCAAGCACACATGAGGTAAACTAGTCATTGTTTCATATAACGTGTTACATTTAATGCATTAGGCATTTAGGTGAGGATCATGGACTAAATTTAGATAATGGATTGGGATTTCTTCGAAGTTATGATTTTTTCCTTGTTTCACCTTGGTGGTCTTCATATCTGTCCTAGTCTAGTGTTGTCACTCTTGGGGAACAAGGGTACTACTGGGAGGCCTCGATAGGAGTAATCTACCACTTCCTTCCATACTTAATACATTCCATCTATTTTCCTTATGTTGACCCATATTTTGGAAATGGTTGTTACATGTACACCAAAAAGGTCTATCCCTTCATCCTCCTCTGAGAAGAAGGGATAGAATGTTGGGGTTGATGTAACTGGTTAAAAAAAAAAGAAAAAAAAGGCATGATATAGAAGAAAGAAGAAATAATGGGATGACAAATAACCAAATCAAAATCCAAATATGAGCTTGAGATCTACCCCCTTGTTATGAGGTGATAGCCCCTAGTCCTAAAGCACTGAATCCATATCACATTAAAAGGATTTAATCCTAGTAAAATAAGAAATGCATGAACCTAAAAAGGGGACTTGTAAAGCAATAAAAGAATATCAAAATAAAATAAGGGGTATTCAATACACACATTTTTGAGGAAAGGGTAACTAAAGCACCAAGCATTTCTTCTACAAATGCACTCATGTAGATGAACCCACACATGGCCTTGCATGTCAATGACACCATGACCATCAAGTAAACCCCACGACACCTCATTCACTTATACTTACACTTTGAAGGGTTTCTCATGAA
Source organism: Picea sitchensis (assembly GCA_010110895.2). NCBI lineage: Eukaryota > Viridiplantae > Streptophyta > Pinopsida > Pinales > Pinaceae > Picea > Picea sitchensis. The sequence continues at coordinate 121,921 of SNQJ01S0002353.1, forward strand.
CTATTTCTCTACTTGGGTATTGACACACCTAATAGGATCTTGTGATGGCCCTCCCATACCTAAACCTTGCAAATTGCATAAAGTCTTGAGCTAGTGTGAAGTTTGAAGAAGATACCAAATGTCAATTTCTTAAGTGGATTTTATATTAAGTTGTGGCTTACTATGTATGATTCTAATGACTCGTGTATATTGTAGTCGTTGGTCTTACTTGATTTTATGAACCTTGTTTTGATTATCCACCCATGTTATGGTCCTTTGGAGGATGTTATCATGATGATGTCATACACTATTTGGAAGACGTTGCATTTTTTATTATGATAATTGGGTCACTTAATGACTTGGCCTCCCTTTGGACACCTTCCATCACCTCCTGGACCTTGAACATTCGACTGATGGTTCGGTCATTGTAGATATAGCTAGATGGGTCATAAGATGGGCAAGAAACCCCTCATCATGGACATTATACCCTTTGAGTATTCAAGCTTAGGGTTGGTGACATGAGCATTGATGATAATAGTACATCTATTAGAGAGGTTGTGGAGATTTTTCCCTCGTGATGTCACACCTTATCCCTTGGATGTTGCACATGTTGATGTTGACGTCATAGATGATGGATATTTGATGCTTCCTTAGGCCTACCTAGCATTGGTGATGATGATTTGGCACTTTTTGATGAGGATTTGTGACCTTTTGACGAGGAGACATGACTTACCATGATTCTTTGCACCTTTTTGGGAGAGATGTGGCCGTTGGAGTTGGCCTTTATGCCCCTTGAGGTGATGGTGTCACCCTCTTGAGCCTCTTACACTCACATATGTAGGATTTTAAGAGGACGTTTTGATGTATTTTCATTTTATATTAATGTTGGAGGCTATTTTGGGGGTAATCCCAGACCTATCCACCTTCTATCATGGATATTATTATTTTTAGGGGATTTTAGAGAGGTAAAGTACCAGGGTTTCCTCATATAATAAGGATAGCACTTCCCCGATTGTAAATGATAACTCTAACTTATGGAGGATCACTTATCTTGCCTTATTTGCTTATTTTTCATCATGGAGTACTTATGTGCACCTCTTGGAGAGTGATCTTGTGTATGTTTCTTCATATTTTGTGGATGATTCATGTTCTATGGTTTATTTCATGCCAACGACTTTATTAGTAAGTGGTCCTTTCAAGTGTTTGATGCTTTATTCTTGGTTTATTAAGTGAATTCTTTATAAAACAGGTGATAGTTTTCATGTTGTCTTGTTTTCCTTGGATACATGTTGTTTTGAAACCCTAGGAAGGCTTGCAATTGATCTCCCTTCCCTTGTCATCATATTTTTTAAGCTTGTTGAAGTATAAGGTTAATTTTAGGGCTTGTGAGTGTACTCCCCTGGACTTACAATTATTGGTAAAATTCTAGAGCTTGTGATTGGACTCTTATAGGGTTTGACCTTAGATCGACATTGATATCCTTTTAAGGGCCTTAGAAGACATAAGGCGACATATTAGGGCAAGTTAGTGTACTCCCCTAAACAGTTTTCCTAAAGGACTTAGACCTAGGGCTTGTGAGTGTACTCCCCTAGGGTTAAATCCTTGAGTTTTTTTTACCTTTATCCTCCATTGAAATTGCATTTATTGATTCCATGCCCAAGGAACTAAAACAACACTAGTCTTACTCCTTTGCAAGTGATATTCAAACCCTATCTCCCATTCTCCTTGATATCTTATGTTAGATTTAGCCTTAGTTGCATTGCATGTTTAATTGTTATTCATTGTTAGCCTAACATCTAGGGTTTGGTCGCATTCTTAACCTAGAATCATCTCTAATGCCATTCATTGGCGCATTATTGCAATTTTCAGCCATTAGGGTTTTGCATTTTTTATTCATTTAAAGTATTTTCAGGATATTTTATTTCAACAATCATTGGCTATTGATTTGTTAGTATTTTAGCTTACATTTAGCATATTTTCCATTTACATCTTTACTAGTTTAGGATTGTTTTATTTATGTTCTCATAAACTTTTTATATGTTGAAGTGAATCATCTCTTGTTCAAGTTTTATTACAACAATTTATTTTTCTTTGATAGATAATGTTTTATGGAATTTACTTTTCTCTTTGACTTGATAGTTATCATTAATTGTCTTAGAAACATCCCTAACACATGCACATTGAATTTGTTTTGTTTAAATCACTTGGCCTAGACTTGAACCTTGACCCAACTAATGGTACAATTAAGTAACCAATATTAAGGGGTTGTAGACTTGCTTAGCCTTGCTATAGGATCCTTTGAGGTTACTAGGGAAGCCTCCATTGTGTTGGACATTAATCCTTCACTAAAATAATGGAAGTACTTGCTTAGGTGATAGTGACAATTAATTCCATATGTTACACATATCAAGCATCTTATGAAGGCTTTGCACAAGTGTTAGATTGGGTGATAACATTTTGGTGTCATTGTCAAGGAGAATTGAGTCATTATTCATGTGATCCTCAGTATATGCTTCAACACTTTCTTGGTAATATTACATCTAAGCCTTACTCAGATATCTTACTTGGCGACTCCATTGAGGAAGAGCCCCTCTATCTGATGCACCTCTTGATGAGCCTTGTCTAACAAGATCGTATGGAGACTCCGCAGAACCCACATATTCAAAACATTAATCAAGTGCTTAATACAATGTTTGCTAATCCTACCAATGTCTATAAGATAAGGACCCCTCATAATTCCCTTGTAGTAAAATCCTTATTTGGATAAAAACTTCCTTTGTCTCCAATGGCTCAATAACCATGGGTTACCAATTCCTTCAAACCTTTAGATATCTCCGCAATCCAAGGGTACCCTCGTGCTATGCCTCAAAAGTTTGATAAGCGGTTGCCTAATTTTTTTGGTAATAATGTCATCATTGTTGAAGAACATATGGATACCTTTTATATGTGCTTTCAAAATCACCCTTTTAATAATGATGATGAAGATGTGGTTATGAAACTCTTTGTTGTTTCTCTAGTTGAAGATGCTAGAAAATGGTATAGTAACCTTCATGATAAGAGAATAAAAACTTGGGAATCCTTTCATGATGTGTTTATGAAGAGATAGGGGATGAAGAGGTATCCTAGGTTGCTATTAGTGTAATTTAATGAAATGAAAAAGAGGGAAAATGAATCGATGAAAGAATTTGACACAAGATTTGAAAACTTACTCAATCAAATTCTTTAAGATATTAGCTCGAGGGATGGTGCCATCCTTATTCAATACAAAAATTCCTTTGAGGGGGGATTTTGATTCATGCTAAGGGACAAGTCCCCTAATACCATTACAGAAGCACAAGAGCAAGCTGCAAAGATTGAAGAAAATATTCTATCTTATCAGGTAGAACCTTTTCATGCCGCTCATACTAAGACTGATACCAAGCCTATAAATTTACATAATGTTAAACCAAATCAATATTTTGCGACACTTTTGGCACAAAGACTTGAGAAAATAGTAACTGAATTATCACAAAATCAAAGTCTCATGACGAACAAAATTACTAACCTAGAGAGATCCCAACAACAAAATGTTCATCCTATGCCTCCATATAACAATGGTTGACAAAAAAGAGGAAATCCAAGATGGAAAACTAGGGCCCCTAATGAGAAAAGAGTTCATAATACCCTAGTTCCCACAAATGTGATTAATCTAGAATTTGTCCCTTAGTGTTTACCTTGTGGTGATCCTCATTGGGAGCATGAGTGCCTTAGACTTCATAATAATGGTAATGATGAGGACCCTAATAATTGTGAATACATGAAATTTATTGATACATTGTATATTGTTTACACCATATCATCCCAAGAATACTACAATGTTACCTTGGAACAACTTGAGTGAATCAAGCAAGAAGTTGTTAGGAAATTTAGGTTAGAAGTCCTAAGCCTAATGGATGAGGAATCTAGGGAGAAGCTTAGGAAGAAAGAGTACTTGAATTACTATAGAGGAATTAGGCACTTGAAACATCTCCATGTGATCCTAAACCTCCTTAGACAAGACCCTCTTTACCATTGGATGTTTAACCTCCTCCTCAACCAACCTTGCCTAAGAACAAGGATATAGATTTGAATTTTGATATGGGTAGTATCTTAGAAAAGGTTAATGTACTTGTCCCTCTTAATGAGATAATGAATATTCCTTCCTTAAAGGATAAGGTGAAGAAGTTGTTAAGTATCCAAGATGAGTATGAGGATCCTATTATCATGTTGCAATGCTTGAATTATGACCCAAGCAAGGAGGAACATCCACCTTTTTTCATCACTTTGGTAGTAAATGATTTATTGCTTCATAATTGTGTGCTTGATTATTGATCTAGGTGGATATTTATGGCTGCCCACCTATTCCACTGGCTTAAAATACAGTTTCCATCTTGGCATTTTTTCTACGTTTTTTTGGGTCCTAAACTTCTGGGGCCATTTTGAGGCCCTAAATGACATTTTTTTGGCTTGACAACGCTTAGAATATAATTAAAGGCGGACACTAGGCTGAATGGAATATGTACTCCTCGGCTATACATTTTCTATGAAGTACCGAGCGCCCCAAACGAATATTGTTTGCAAAATTTGTGCCCCTGGGAAGTTGATGTATCAACTACCCCCATTGAGGCCCACAAACCTTTTGGTGTTTCATCTCTCAAGGTTAGGGTTTTGGATGTTTAGGGTTTTCTCTTTTATGATTTATGTTAGAAAAGGCCTTTTGAGCCTCATTGTAATCATCTTCTTCAAAATGCATGTAGCCATCACATATCTTCTCAGAGATAAGCTATCACCATTCTAGCGAGTTCATTTCACTCTGTATTTTATTTTACAGTTTCTGCATATTTCATTCTTTAATAGAAATTGAGTATTATTGCATCTCTATGTTCCTACCCTATTTCTATGTTTCATTTTGTTCCCTCGTAAATCCATATCAGTGGTATAAAGCGATATGCTCTTTATTTGTTTCTCCATGCATGTCCCGAATGAGGTCAAGGTATAAGGCAATGGGACTCGAACTAGTTGAGCCCTTGGAAGACCATCCTTGCCAACCCCGATGGTCATACATGGTGGAAGAAAAGAAAGAAGAGGGAGTATGTGATTCTATTCAGTTGTTGCTGGCATAAGTCCTTGCACAACAAAAGAATGAGATAATGGATAATTTCTCCCAAATCCTTCGACGACCGTCGAAAACAATAGATGCATCTTCGTCAAGCAGCCACTTTGGAGTCATCGCCCCTTTCAAGGTACGGGTTAATTTTGATATTCCCGTATTTGAAATTTAGATAGATGTGGATGCCTTGGAAAACTAGTTAAATCTACTAGGAGGTTATTTCTTTGTCCACAATTTTTCCAATAAGGAAAATATCACCTTTGTGTTCCTTAAGGTTTTCACCCACATCAAACATTGGTGGGAAACTTATTGTGAGAAAAACCCCACAGAGGATTTTGGAATATTTGGGGTCGATCCCTCTTGGGACCCTTTTATGGATGTCGTCAAGGAACAATATTACCCTTTTGGAAACTATGATGACCAATACACGATATGGACCACACTGCATCAGGAGAGGGGCCAAATAGTTTCAGACTTCACAAATACCTTCCATACCATGTGCACCAAGCTAGGTATCAGAGACTCTGAACGACATATGATTCTAAAATACTGTGGGGTTCTACTTAGGTACATCCAAACATAAATGGAGTTTCTAGACCTCGTCATTGGGAGCTTCTTATCAGTATGATGTCAAAATAGAGAAAAAAATTAAGCAGAGGAATAAGAGAGAGTTTGGATCTGCGAATGCATCATAGAAGAAGCAGGGAAAAGGCGGTCCCAAAACAGAAAACAAAGGATAAAGCAAGGATGGACAACCTCAGGACAACTAATCTAAGTCACAAATAAATAAGGGTAATGGGAAGATGAAGAAAGACACTGGGAAGTGGTGTTGACTTCCATAAAATCCATTGGAAAAACATTGATGGATGTCACTAGAAGAAGTCATTGGTGGCCGAGATAAAAGTCTCAGAGTCATATCTAGGATCCGACTTTGATTCAGATCCAAAATAGGGGAATCAGATCATTGACGCAAAACCCAATTCCACATTCTCTACCACCAATATCCAACCAAACTAACCAGAAGAGTCGGAGGAAGCTGAGAGTCTTTTTTACTTGCAAACATGGGTGAAGGGGGCTCTGCTACATTTCGTTGTTGATAGCAGAAGCCAAAAGAACATCTTAGTACAGGTTTTCAAGTGATTGGAGTTGTCGACAACACCACATCCATAGTCATACAACATTGGGTGGTTCAACCAAGAACGATATCTTTATGTCAGTCAACAATGTCGCTTGCCCTATGACATCAAGCCCTTAAAGGACGAGATATTGTGTGATTTTTCCTCAATTGAAGTTTGTGATGTTCTTTTATGGAATCCATATATGTGTAAATGTCATGTTGTATATGAGTCTAGACCTTGTGGTGTCATTGTTACTGTGGGCAGACAAATGTATATGATACCATAGATAGCTCCACCTACCGCAATTTCTTTGGTATTAGCTAAGCATGCAGGAAGGTCATTTTCCATAGTAGGAAATTTTTCCTCTTCATGATTCACTCTCAAAGTGAATGGAAGGTCGCCACCACATCCATGGCCTCTACACAAGGCTCCTCTATGCAATAGAATCAAGTGGAAAAAGTCATGGAAGAATATTGAGACATCTTCACCTCACCTACTAAGGTGCCTCTGTACTGTCAGGTCAAGCATTCAATTGATTTGACCCCTGGAATGCCTTTTCCTAATGGGCCAGTGTATTGACACTCCCTTTTGTAGAATGAGGAAATCAGGCACCAGATTCAAGAGATGCTCCAAAAAGGGCACATTTGACCAAGATCCTCACCCTGTGGAAGCCCAATCGTGCTCGTGCAAAAGAAAGATGGGACCTGGCGACTCTGTATTGATTATAGATCTCTGAACAAAATCACAGTCAGGAACCAGTATCCAATTCCTTGAATTGATGACCTTCTTGGCTAGCTCAAGGGGTCCAATTATGTTAGTAAAATTGATCTGAAGTCTCGCTACCACCAAGTCCCCATAGAGCAAACTGATGTATGGAAGATTGCTTTCAAGTCTAAAGAAGGTATTTTTGCGTGGTTGGTCATGCCCTTTGGCTTTACGAATGCCCCAAAAAATTGTGTAAGGTTGATGGATGACATCTTGCATCCATTTACCAATTCCTTTGTGGTTGTATATATACATGACATCCTCGTCTTCGACAAGATTTGGGTAGAACACTTGAAACACATTCAACAGGTCCTCCAAACTTTGCAGCAACACAAGCTATATGCTAACCTAGAGAAATGATCCTTCGGCATGAATAGGATCCAATACCTCAGATACATTTTATATGAGAATGGGGTGCATGTCGACCCATCCAAGATCCAATTCATTCGTCACTATCTAGCCCCAACAACACTCACTGAGCTTCAAATCTTTTTAGGCCTTTCCAACTTCTATTACAGACTCATATTGGGGTTCTCTCATATCGCATGGGATCTCAGGAAAGTGATCAAGGGTGGTTACAAAGAAAAATTTGTGTGGGATAGGTCACAGAAGAAAGAATTTGATGATCTAAAACATCACTTATGCTTAACCTCGATGCTCGCCTTACAAAAGTTTCTGATTATGTCAATGGTGTTGTTCCCATTCAGCATGATCATTCGGTGGCCTATCATAGTGAGACACTCTTAGATGTCTTATGTAAGTACCCCACCTATAAAAAAGAAATGTATTCCATCATACAAGCATGTCACCAATGGAAGTATTACATTCTACGGAAGGAGATAGTCATCCATATAGATCACAAGCCTCTGTATTTCATGCAGACACAAGGCAAATTGCAGAATGACCACCATCAAAATTGGTCTGCATACTTGTAGTAGTTTCACCTCAACATTAAGTATAAGAAAGGGAGTATCAATTGTGTTGTTGACTGCCTTAGTTGACCTCCAGTTGCAGCACTAACCACAGTGTTTGAATTTTACGACCATGAGACCTCTAGGTTGTCCCAACTCTATGACAATGATCCTAGCTTTGCTATGACCTACCAGATGTTGGGAACAGGCATGGTCGTTGTCGAATTTCATATTAAGGATGGATATCTATGCCATCTGAGTCATATATGTGTTTCTTCAAGCGAGCGTACGAAGATGATTTGGGAAGCCCACTACAATCGGGTGGCAGGACACTTTAGCATGGAGAAGACAGTGAAATACTACAAAATTATTTCTATTGGTTGAAGCTTCGACATGATGATAGTAAGTATATCAGATCCTACACTTCTTGCTCCATAACCAAGACAACCATTAAAAAATAAGGAATTTACACCTCCTTCCTACTCCCGACGGGCCCTGGGAATCCCTCTCGATGGACTACATGCTAGGTCTCCCCTCAACCAAGCATGGCAATGACTTTGTATTCGTGGTTGTTGATTGATTCTCTAGGATGGCCATTTTGACCACCTGTGAGAAGAGTTTCACAGTTGAGGCCACTATCAAGCTCTTCTTCGAGCATGTATGGGTACACTTTGGAATACCATAGACCATCAAATTATATCGAGACAATAGATTCTTGAGCACATTTTGTTCGAGCCTTTGGTCTTTGTTGGACACTAGCCTCACCAAATCCATTACCTTCCACCCTCAAACTGATGGACAAACAGAGGTCATCGATAGGATGATCGTGCATATATTTTTCATGCATAACTCCAATAATCCACGCACATGGGATGAGAGCCTTCCTTATGTACAACACAACTACAACATATCCTTCCAAAGCTCGACTAACCACATTCCTTTTCAAGTGGGTACGGGTTTTCAACCATTGGGCCCCTATGATGTAGCACTTCCCCTTGCATCCATTCAAGCAGAATCTTCCCATGCTCAATCAGAGGTTAAAAAAACCACCAAATCCATCAAACATATTCAACACATCCACCAACAGGTCCATTATATTATGTATAAATCCAATCCTAAGTACAAGAAATGCCATGACCAACATCGGGCTCCCCACAAGTTTTGGGTGGGAGACAAGGATTGGTTGCATTTGCATAAACAACTTCATACATGACCCCATCGGAATATGTGTCCACTCCATTGTGCACCTTACACCATCACCAAGGTTGTGGGAGACAATGATTTTGAGTTAAGTATTCCCCCCTTCCTTGGCTTGCATTCAGTATTCAATGTGGACCTCCTTCGGCCATATTTTCCACCACTATTGAACACATCGAAAGTGGTAGAGCAACTGAAATATATATACCTCAACCCTGTCTTCATGGACCAGGAAAACATTTATCGGATCACAGGACACACAGGTTAAGGACACCCACCAACAAAATATCCAACTCTATCGGGATGTCAAAACAGGGCATCTATTGCACCAAGGCAAGTGGTTCACCAAGCGTCAAGTTCAGTAGAAGTTTCCCCATTTGATGGGGGCACGCAACGCAATGTATACCATTTCCTCCCAAGAGGGGAGGATTGATCAAGTTGGACATTGGTGGCCGCCCACCTATTCCACTAACTCAAAATACAGTTTCCATCTTGGTAGTTTTTCTACGGTTTTTCATGTCCCAAACTTCCGGGGTCATTTTGAGTACCGAAAAAATATTTGTTTGGCTTGACAACACCTAACATGTAGCCAAGGCAGATTCTAGGTCAAACAAAATGTGTACTCCTTAGATAGACCTTTCTGACGAGGTACATAGAGCCCCAAACGGTGATCGTATGAAAAATTTGTGCCTCGAGAAGTTGACGAATCAATTACCCCCATCGCGACCCACAAACCTTTCGTAGTTGCATCTCTCGAGGTTAGGGTTTTGGATGTTTAGGGTTTTCTCATTTATGCGTTATGTTAAAAATGTCGTTTGATCCTCATTGTACTCATCTTCTTTTGAATGCATGTAGCCGTCACATCTCTTCTCAGAGATAAGCTACCACCATTCTAGCGAGTTCATTTCACTTTGTGTTTTCTTTTACAATATATGCATATTTCATTCTTTAACAGAAATTGATTATTATTGTATCTTTGTGTTTCTATCCTATTTCTATGTTTCATTTTGTTCCCTCATAAATATGGATCAATTATGGGGCTTCTTCCCATGTGATGTCTTTAAAGGTCATGAGTCAATTAGGCTTGAAGATCACAATACCTTATAGGAATGTGTGTGGGATTAATTGCAAAGATATGAAAGTTTGTGGTGTGATCAAAGACTTTAAGGTGCACCTTGATACTTATCATGAAGTTTCTCTTTCAATGGATGTTATGTTTATTGATGTTCATGATGCTTGGGGTATGCTATTGTCTAGGAAGTGGGATGCAACTTTGGGTGCTAGCCTTTAGATGGATTTATCATATGCAACCATCCCAATTGAGATGGGAGCTATGTTACCTTATAAACCATCATATGACTAGAAACCATGTGGAATATCCTAGAGATATAGATGATTAGAGTGAGAATGGATTTGAAGGAAGAGAAATATATGATGAACCTTGTGAAGAATTAATATATTCTCATCTTGACCTTGATCCTTCTCAAGACTTGGCCATCCTTCCTTTCATACAAGAAGATAGTATTGATGATCTTGATTATATGGTATTTCCAAACAGGGAAGACTACGAAGAACAGCTTATGAAGTACGAAGACAAAGATCATGGCTCTCTTACAATATTGAACCAAGGTAATAAATGAAACTCGCATTTGCATGAAGATGATTGAAAGAACATTCCCGTGATTAAGTCTTATCCACCTAATTTAGATCAAGGATAGGATACTTGAGAAGATAAGAGAATGGTTGACCTTAAAGTAAGGAAAGAAGATTTTCAACAAGGAATACTAGTAATTATGTGGGACAAGAGAAAGGGTAAGCCAAATATGCTCAAGGAGTTTGATTGTTTGTGGCATGGCCCTTACAATATTGAGAAGAAGACTGTAGGTGGTTCTTTTTACTTGTCTACGCTTGAGGGAAGAAGACTACCATTACCCATTAGTGGATCCCTTCTCAATCCCTATTGTGCAGAAGGAACCCGACTTCTTAGATTTAGAGTAGACTAGGATAGTATTAGGTCATGTTGTGTGCCTACACTTGATTATGTATTTTCCCTTTATTAACGTTACTTATTGATTTCTTCATGCATCCATGTTATCTTAGCATATATATGTTAAAAAAATGATATATTTATGAAGATGAAAAGATTTATTTCAACATTTATTTTTTACTTTCCATATACCAGGGTGGATAACATCCCCCTGCCTTTTAGTATTGACGGTTTTTTGTTAGACTGCAGCAGTTTTTTTTTATTTAGAGTCATGCATGTTGCAGGTATTGGAATACCATAGATGTTAAGGTTCTCAGGCACTCTACGGTGAACGTATGTCCCCATGTTGGAGCCAAATGTTACAACCTCTCACCTAGGGGTAACTAGAAGAGATCATGTCTCATGGTCCACAATGAAGACAACGATCCCAGAGATGATCATCAACATTATCCATAGAGAAAAACCCCTTAGATTCCTCCCCCCTCATAATTTCTCAATCTATTTCACTCAATCAACATGGTTCATCTGATAATGGTGGTCCAACACACACAAGGTACACTAGTCATTGTTTCATATTAAGTGTTATATTTAATGCATTAGGCATTTAGGTGAGGATCATGGTTTGAAGTCAGATAATGGATCGTGATTTCTTGGAAGTTATGTTTTTTGCCTTGTTTCTCCTTGGCGGTCATCATATATGTCCTAGTCTAGTGTTGTCACTCTTGGGAAACGAGGGTACTACTAGGAGGCCTCGATAGGAGTAACATACCACTCCCTTCCATAATTAACACATTCCATATATTTTCCTTATCTTGCCCCATATTTTGGAAATGGTTGTTACATGTACACTAAAAAGGTCTATGCATTCATCCTCCTATGAGAAGGGATAGAATGTCGAGGTTGATGCAACTAGTAAAGAGAATAAAAAAAACATCATATAAAATAAATAAGAAATAATGGGGTGACAAATGACCAAATCAAAATCCCAATGTCATCTTGAGATCTACCCCCTCACTATGAGACGATCACCCCTAGTCCTAATTGAATGAATGTATATCAAATTAAAAGGACTTAATCCCAACAAAATAATAAATGCGTGGACCTAAAAGGGGAATTGTAAAGGAATGAATGAATATAAAAAGAAAAGAAGGGGTTTGGAATACATGCTCTGTTGATAAAATTGTAACTCAAGCACCAAGTGCTCCCTCTACAAAGGAGCTCATGGAGGTGAACCCACATGTGGCCTTGCATGTCAATGACACCATGACCATGAAGTAAACCCCATGCCACCTCATTCACTTATACTTACACTTTGAAGGTTTTCTCGGGAGTTATTCCTCTACTTGGGTACTAGCACACCTAATAGGATCTTGTGATGTCCCTCCCATACCTAAACTTGGAAAATTACATAAATTCTTGAGCTAGTGTGAAGTTTGAAGAAGATACCTAATGTGAATTTCTTAAGTGAGTTTTGTATTAAGTTGTGGCTTACTATATATGATTCTAATGACTCTTGTATCTTGTAGTTGTTGGTCTTACTTGGTTCTATGAACCTTGTTTTGATGATGCACCCCTGGTGTGGTCCTTTGGAGGATGTTCTCATGATGACGTCGTACACTTTTTAGAGGATGTTGCACTTTTTATGTTGAGTTTTGAGTCCCTTGATGACATCTTTTCCTTATGGACACCATCCAACACCTCCTAGACCTTGGACATTGGACTAATGAGATGGGGCGTTGCAGATATAGATAGATGGGTCATCAAATGGGCATGAATCCCCTCATTGTGGACATTGTTCCCTTTGTGGATTTGAGTTGTTGAATAATCATATGTTAAAGGATTAAAAGGTTTCCAATTATCACAAATGAGCCTCTGAAATTCCTTATCTCTAAACCAAGCATGGTTAAATTTAAAGGGTCCTAGGGGTTTCTCATCCTCTTTCTCAAGTTGTAAGATAATTGGACAATAATCTGAGGATCGTGTTAGTATCCTATAATGATAGGAGACCTGATCATCCAGATATGATTGGTGGGTGTCATAATGAAGTTCATGGCTCGCTGGTCTTGCTGCCTTTTTGACATAAAATTTTCCAAGTTATGATCAGTAGGGAACAACATGGATCACTAGACAAATGATTTTTTGAGTTAGAGGTTTTTAAGAGGAGCTTTAGACCTACCTTTTCCAAAGAAAGTGATGAGTCTGTATTTTTATTCGAAAAATTCTAAAATTTCACTTGCGGCAGCTAAGGGCGTTTTTCTCAAAGTATTCCAAGCTGCCGAAAGTTGTCTCTTTCGATAGCTAAAACGATATGTGTGAGGTGTTTTAAGCTGTCGAAAGCACAGAGGCAGTTAACGCTCAAACTATCCCATCGAATTCTCAAACCGCCATCGGTACACAACATCATCATCCCAAATGTTGCCGAAATCAATGAAATCAAGTCATGATACGATCTGGGCAAGTGATTGTTGTCTGTTATGATTATTTAATAACTCTAATCTAGTAGATTCGATCCCCATAAGCTCACATCATTTTCCTTTACTTGATCCATCACGGGTTTTTTTTCGTCTTGATCGAATGACACAATCATCACTGTGATTGGATTTTCATTCTTTATCAAGGGTTTCTCATTCAAATCTTTTTCCTCCATATCACGCATTTTCCCTCGCCCGAACTTCAATTTGTTCCCTATCAGTGCCACTACATCTTCCCACATCCGATTTTGTTGTAGTGCAGGTATTGACAATTGTTATTGCAAATGAAGAAGGGAGGAAATTTACTCAGGAAGGAGCTCAGTGGCATAACTTATCTGGAATCTCACCCTAAGATTTGCCATATGTTCAGAGACGTTGGTTGTTATAGGTTCTAGTAAAAACTCCAAGGATTTCATCAAGGCATGGCTGAAGCATTCACATTGACATTTGACGGAGCCGAAGCCAAAGTTGGAACAATTGAAGTGTAGGTTGATGAAGCAGTTGTTGCAGCGGTGACAAAGATGCCAAGGACTGGTGAAAGATGGTTCAAGTCAACCACTATCAAAGATATTGAGTTCAAGTCTTATCTCAAACCCGAACACAAATGTATCACTTTGAAAAAGGATATCCCTAGATCCTACTTGGAAGAGAAGTGGCAACGTTTGCTCAAAGCCATCTAGGTATACATAACGTGTGAAGGCAAATATAGTAGAGTAATGTTCTACCATTTCAAGCTTATGAATCATTTCACAGGTAGGTGTCCTCAGAATCTGCCCTTCTACCTTCACAAAAGTCCAACAAAGATGACACACCAGGTCCAGTCCATACCTAGCAAGGTGCAGAGTAGACTCTCCCATCACGGTCTTATCAAACTCATAGTGTTTCAAGAATTACAGAAGAGGGATAGGAGTTGGGAGTATCTTCTTTTTTGGGGTGAATTTGAACCAGAACCCCAACCCAAGGACCAGAAGAAGACTTCACTCATTAAGTTTTAAACACCACAGAGAAGTAAAAGAAAAAGGAGATCCATTTCCCCAGTAATTATAAGGGGCCCAGCTTCTTCTTCAAAGTCCAAGAAAGCCAAGAAGATGCTCATTTTTAGCCAAGATACAGAAGGGAAAACAAATGCCTCTGGTAAAAACGTTTTGAATATGCCTTATACAGATTCATAGAAGGATTTAGAACCAGGGGAAAGGGAGGTTCCTGAACAGGATGCTTTCAGAGAAGCACCTTTTCCATCAGAGGTCCCAGACTTGGAGATTCCTGAAACATCAACCAGCAGGCACAACAAGGTCATCAAACCATCAAAGGTTGAAAAACTCCAAGAAGAAATATTAGAGATGAAGATGCTTGAGAGGGTCATCAAATCCCAAAACAGACTATAAGAAACACCTCATATGAGGTAAGGGATTGCTTTGAAAGATTAGCTAAAATGCATGTAAAGGAACAGAAGAGGAACAAGAAATTGCTCAAGGAAAATCGTAAATTGCTTAAAGTGATTAAAAGTTTGAGTATCAAACTGAGGCTAAAGAATCCTAATCCAAGAGCACATTTTGATTTAAGAGCTCTAGCTGAAGTTGCTGAGAACCTAAATGAAGACCCTCAGGAGTAGGTCGAAGGAAGTCTCTTTTTGCAGTTTTGGACAGTGGTGGAAAACTCAGCAATTTCGACAGCGTATTCGTTTTCCTCAAGGCATCGTTAGTTGCCGAAAGCTACGTTTCCGACGGCTAACCCTTTGTTGTTTTACACCTATAAGCTACCGAAAGCGTAAAAGATGACAGAATGTTCATGTTTTGCACAGATCGAAATTTTTTGCGTCGCGATTTTGTGAAAGGTGTGCCAAACGAAAGATAAAGACTAAAGGGATACATATCATCACCCTTTTCAAGTTTTTGAGGCAGGTATTAAGGAAAAATGGTTAAGTGGCTCTTGAGATTCATGGTAAAGATTGTCCATCTGTCACAACAGAATTTCAAAGTGCCTTGTCATCTTCGTGACATTTATTGAAGATACCATGAAGACCAGTAAAGGGAATGTTATTTCTCCACCTGTCAATGAGTTGTCTTCCTTTCGAATGGAAAAGGACTCTACTGAAACAACACTCTGGAAATCAGGAGAAGCTTTGCATGTGTCATTTCTGTTGTAATCGACCCCTATGTTTGAGAGACCATCTGTGACATGTGCGAATTATTGTAACTGATTTCTATTTTTGGAAAGCATGGGTAGAGTTCGAATTTTTGAGGACTGATAGTATCTTTACCTTTATATACACATGTAAAAGATGTAAGCAGGGTTCGACCTGTGTGAAGTTTCTCTCTTTTGGCTGGACTGTGGGCCTTGCTACTCCATGAGGTTTTTGTCTGTAATTTTTGAATGACTAAACAATAATAGAGAAGATGACTTACAGGATTCTTGTGTAGCAGCGTTGGTGGCGTTCCTCTTCTGTGTTAAGTGTTTTCTTCCAGTTATCATGCCATTTGTTTTCAATTTCCTATTATCGAATGATAGTAATAGAGCAAAATTTATTGGTGAATACTCTGCATCTGATCCTTTGGTAATCTTTATGTTATTCTTCTAAAGATTAGTTTATGAATTCTTAACTGCTCATTTGCTCAGTTTTCCTCCCCCATTTCTTCCTCAATCGACACCGTTCAAGCTTAAGACGATCCAACACTTGTTATTATCTTGCCCTATGGAGACATTTACCTCTAGATATGACTTGATCATTATCTTATAAACAGACCCCGTAGCCCAATGGTGATCTGAGAAACTCGTCAACCACATCCTCATCTAAATATTTCAAAAACCCCAACCCCATACTTTCATAGCTAGCCTAATATCCTATTCCAAACTAAGCTAAATCATACAGAGAGAGCCCTCTCTGAGTCTTGGAGGGCTAGATCTGAGACTCCAAGTGGTTTGAGGTTACCTTTGTGACTTCCCCCGCAGCCTTGGGAAAATTACAGAGCATTAACATTTTGGCGACTCCACTGGGGAGCGAGCTTTCGAGTTCTCCAGAAAACATATCAAGTTCAGATCTGACTTCTGATGGTGAACAGAAGCCAAACACAGGAAGGTTGTACCATTTACCTGGCGACTCCATTGTTCAAGATCCCGAGATTCAAAGTTCACAAGCGACTTCACTGCTGAAGAATCCATATT
>SNQJ01S0002353.1:138648-157047 GCA_010110895.2 Picea sitchensis
AAGAACAGGTAGTCAAGCAAAATACCCGACATAAGCACCCAAGCCCACATAATCATTATTATTTTATATTTCTTCTCTTGCAGTAGCTATTCAAACCTGTCTCATTTTAAACTCTGAAATCAAATCGGAAACGTGAATAAAAAGTTAGATAACAAGTATCATACAACTTTGGCTCATGAAAAATACCTTGGTACTTAAGATATAGTCGAGATAGTATTAAACAGAGTCAATACATGTTCCAGTCGCTTGATAACAGCTTTAGGGAGGATAAAAAGGCTTGACCAGAAAGTCTGTACAACGAACAATATGGACTTAATAAGCTGTAACCAGCCCGCTTATACTTCAACCTATTATGGACAAAAGCTTGCACTGCAGTATCTTTGATGCAGCCTTCTGGAGCTCCTTTTCTGGCCTAATTTTTTCTTGACTTTGCCCTTTCCATCCTTCACTAGAATATGCATCAATCATGTTTTTCTCAAAACCAATCCGAAGCAATAAATATTTTACGCGCCTTCTGGTTCTAGAGAGATCGTCCTGTACAACATTTGTTTTCTTCATTTGCTTTTTCGCCTTCGTTTGCTTTGCTCTGCACTAATTTCCATAGAATGGATTTTAGTTTTAGGAAGATGGCAGAAGAGGCAATCCTCCAGCGCTTTTGGTTTTGTATATATAGCTTTTATAGAAGTAATACGAACCTGTCAACGCGTGTTATGTTATTCCTAATTGCTGAACAAAGCTTTGCACTCACAGTAACAAACATCTGATTTATATTAGTGTTCTGATTCTCATTACTGTAAGTCGTTGCGCTCTTTATACAAATCCATGGCTTGTCTCTGTAAAATCTTCCAAATCACTCACAGAGGATTATGATTTCATATATTCCAATTATCATAACAAATTGCTTCACNGAAGAGAAGTGGCAACGTTTTCTCAAAGCCATCCAGGTATACATAACGTGTGAAGGCAGATATAGTAGAGTAATGTTCTACCATTTCAAGCTTATGAATCATTTCACAGGTAGGTGTCCTCTGAATCTTCCCTTCTACCTTCACAAAAGTCTAACAAAGATGACACACCAGGTCCAGGCCATACCTAGCAAGGTGCAGAGTAGACTCTCCCATCACAGTCTTATCAAACTCATAGTGTTTCAAGAATTACAGAAGAGGGATAGGAGTTGGGAGTATCTTCTTTTTTGGGGTGAATTTGAACCAGAACCCCAGCCCAAGGACCAGAATAAAACTTCACTCATTAAGTTTTCAACACCACAGAGTAGTAAAAGAAAAAGGAGAGCCATTTCCTCAATAATTATAGAGGGCCCAGCTTCTTCTTCAAAGTCCAAGAAAGCCAAGAAGATGCTCATTTTTAGCCAAGATATAGAAGGGAAAACAAATGCCTCTGGTAAAAACGTTTTGAATCTGCCAAATCATAATGTGCTCTTGGCTTAGGATTCTTTGGCGTCGAGATTTTGTGAAAGGGGTGCCAAATGAAAGATAAAGATTAAAGGGATACAAATCATCACCCTTTTCAAGTTTTTGAGGCAGGTATTAAGGAAAAAATGGTTAAGTGGCTCTTGAAATTCTTGGTAAAGATTGTCCATCTGTCACAACAGGATTTCAAAGTGCCTTGTCATCTTCTTGACATTTATTGAAGATATCGTGAAGACCAGTAAAGGGAATGCTATTTCTCCACCTGTCAATGTGATTTCTACCATTCGAATGGAAAAGGACTTTGCTGAAACAACCCTCTAGAAATCAGGAGAAGATTTTGCATGTGTCATTTCTGTTATAATCGACCCTTATGTTTGGGAGACCATCTGTGACATGTGTCGATCATTGTAACTTTTTTCTATTTTTAGAAAGCAGGGGTAGAGTTCGAGTTTTTTAGGACTGATAGTATCTTTACCTTTATATACACATGTAAAAGATGAAAGCAGGGTTTAACCTATGTAAAGTTTCTTTCCCTTTTGGCTGGACTGTGGGCCTTGCTACTTCAGGAGGTTTTGTCTGTAATTTTGGAATGACTAATCAGTAATGGAGGAAAGGATTTACAACATTCTTGTGTAGCAGCGTTGGTGGTGTGTTCCTTGTCTGTTTTAGTTATCTTTTTACTATCATTCAAGCATTTTCATTTCTTATTATTGAAAAAGAGTAAATGGAGAAGAATTTATGCATGCATACTCTTTGTCCAATTTTTCAATAATCTATATGTTATTCTTCTGAAGCTTTACAAAGGAATTCTTAACTGCTCCTCTGTTTAGTGGACCTCTCCCTTTTCACCTTATTCATAGGCACTAAATCCAAGACGATCCAACAATTGTTACTATCTTTCCCCGTGGAGACTTTTACCTCTAGATCTGATTTGATCATTATCTTATAAACAGACCCCATAGCCCAATGGTGATCTGAGAAACTCGTCAACCACATCCTTATCTAAATATTTCAAAAACCCCAGCCCCATACTTTCATAGCTAGCCTAACATCCATCCCATACAAACCAAGTTAAATCGAAAAGAGAGAGCCCTCTCTGAGTCTTGGAGGGCTAGATCCAAGACTCCAAGTGGTTTGAGGTTAACTCTGTGACTGCCTCCGCAGCCTTGGGAAAATTATAGAGCGTTAACATTTTGGTGACCATATCGGGGAACGAGCTTTTGAGTTCTCCAGAAAGTATATCAAGTTCAGATTTGACTTCTGATGGTGAACAAAAGCCAAACACAGGAAGGCTGTACCATTCACCTGGCGACTCCATTGTTCAATATCTCGTGCTTCAAAGTTCACAAGCGACTTCACTGTTGAAGAATCCAAATTTCAAAGCCTTGATGATGTTTCAAGATGACAGGGTATGTGGCAAATCCTATATCTTGTGAAGCCAAAGAAGAATTCAGGGGTAAGTTAGCAGAATTTCACATTGACGAAGACTTTTTAACAATTGTGTTTCGTATTTTGGAATCGAGCAAATTTTCCCCTAAAAGTAAAATTTGTTTTCTTGAGCTAGTTATTGAAAAGTTCGAAAATGATATTGAACTTTTGGATTCTCAAATTCAGTCATATAATTTCCTAGATCTCAAATAATTCTTGGAAAATCTTCCTTCTCCAAAGCAAGAGGAAATCGTACTACCTGTTGATTTGCAGATTGATGATGATTATGTTTTCAAGTATAAGGGTGAAGTTGTATATGCATGGTTTGATTTTGGGGATGCAACTGATCAACTAGTCATTGAAGATCTAGAGGCAAATATCATGCATCATGTTTTAATGGATCCTATAGCGGATTACATGGAGGTCCATGTTAGCTTGAGTTTTCAAACATGTTTTCTCTATAAGGACCAAAAATGTCAACAACTGCCATTTCATATTATGAGGACACTTGATCAAGGTATACTTAGGATTTCACTGACAAGCAATCGAGTGGTCCATATGTCTTTGCAGCCACTTGACTGGCTCCATTGGCATTTCTGTATTACCTGATTCAACAAAATTATGAAGTAGATTAGGGTAGGTAGATGGGTGCAAATAAGTTCAGTACTTTAAGCATTTTTCTAGTTTCAGTTTCAAATTGCTTTTCAGTTTTTCAGTTCAAATGTGATCCAGACTTCAATTTGCAGAGAGTATTGGTTTCAGTTCAAGATTCTCAGCTACCAGGGATTTTGTAGCAAATCGGGTTGCATATTGGGGAACAACCCGATGGATAAGGCATTGATTATCAAGTTCCCAGAGTTCAACGGTTCTAGACATCTCCTTCGGAGCTATCTTCCCCAGGTGGAGCCTATGTTAGTATCCTATAATGATAGGAGACTTGATCGTCCAGATATGATTGGTGGGTGTCATAATGAAGTTCATGGCTTGCTGGTCTTCCTGTCTTTTTGACATAAAATTTTCCAAGTTATGATCAGTAGGGAACAACATGGATCACTAGACAAATGATTTTTTGACTTAGAGGTTTTTAAGAGGAGCTTTAGACCTACCTTTTCCAAAGAAAGTGACGAGTCTGTATTTTTATTCAAAAAATTCTAAAATTTCACTTACGACAGCTAAGGGCGTTTTCTCAAAGTATTCCAAGCTGCCGAAAGTTGTCTCTTTCGATAGCTAAAATGATATGTGTGAGGTGTTTTAAACTGTCCAAAGCACAGAGGCAGTTAACAGTCAAACAGTCCCATCAGATTCTCAAACCGCCATCGGTACACAACATCATCATCCCAAATGCTGCCGAAATCAATGAAATCAAGTCATGATACGATCTGGGCAAGTGATTGTTGTCTGTTATGATTATTTAATAACTCTAATCTAGTAGATCTGATCCCCATAAGCTCACATCATTTGCCTTTACCTGATCCATCACGTTTTTTTTTTTTTCGTCTTGATCGAATGGCACAATCATCACTGTGATTGGATTTTCATTCTTTATCAAGGGTTTCTCATTCAAATCTTTTTCCTCCATATCACGCATTTTCCCTCGCTCGAACTTCAATTCATTCCCTATCAGTGCCACTACATCTTCCCACATCCGATTTTGTTGTAGTGCAGATATTGACAATTGTTATTGCAAATGAAGAAGGGAGGAAATTTGCTCAGGAAGGAGCTCAGTGGCATAACTTATCTGGAATCTCACCCTGAGATTTTCCAGATGTTCAGAGAGGTTGGTTGTTATAGGTTCTGTGAAAAACTCCAAGGATTTCATCAAGGCATGGCTTAAGCATTCGCATTGACCTTTGATGGAGCCAAAGCCAAAGTTGGAACAATTGATGTGCAGGTTGATGAAGCAGTTGTTGCAGCGGTGACAGAGATGCCAAGGAATGGTGAAAGATGGTTCAAGTCAACCACTATCAAAGATATTAAGTTCAGGTCTTATCTCAAACCCGAACACAAATGTATCACTTTGAAAAAGGATATCCCTAGATCCTACTTGGAAGAGAAGTGGCAACGTTTGCTCAAAGACATCTAGGTATACATAACGTGTGAAGGCAGATATAGTAGAGTAATGTTCTACCATTTCAAGCTTATGAATCATTTCACAGGTAGGTGTCCTCTGAATCTTCCCTTCTACCTTCACAAAAGTCTAACAAAGATGACACACTAGGTCCATGCCATACCTAGCAAGGTGCAGAGTAGACTCTCCCATCACAGTCTTATCAAACTCATAGTGTTTCAAGAATTACAAAAGAGGGATAAGAGTTGGGAGTATCTTCTTTTTTGGGGTGAATTTGAACCAGAACCCCAGCCCAAGGACCAGAAGAAGACTTCACTCATTAAGTTTTCAACACCACAGAGCAGTAAAAGAGAAAGGAGATCCATTTCCCTAGTAATTATAGAGGGCCCAACTTCTTCTTCAAAGTCCAAGAAAGCCAAGAAGATGCTCGTTTTTAGCCAAGATACAGAAGGGAAAACAAATGCCTCTGGTAAAAACGTTTTGAATCTGCCTTATACAGATTCAGAGGAGGATTTAGAACCAAGGGAAAGGGAGGTTCCTGAACAGGATTCTTTCAGAGAAGCACCTTTTCCATCAGAGGTCCCAGACTTGGAGATTCCTAAAACATCAACCAGCAGGCACAGCAAGGTCAGCAAACCATCAAAGGTTGAAAAACTCCAAGAAGAAATATTAGAGATGAAGATGCTTGAAAGGGTCATCAAATCCAAAAACCAGACTATAAGCAACACCTCAGATGAGGTAATGGATTGCTTTGAAAGATTAGCTAAAATGCATGTAAAGGAACAGAAGAGGAACAAGAAATTGCTCAAGGAAAATCGTAAAGTGCTTAAAGCGATTAAAAGTTTGAGGATCAAACTGAGGCTAAAGAATCCTAAGCCAAGAGCACATTCTAATTTAAGATCTCTAGCTGAAGTTGTTGAGAACCTAAATGAAGACCCTCAGGAGTAGGTCGAAGGAAGTCTCTTTTTGCAGTTTTGGACAGTGGTGGAAAACTCAGCAATTTCGACAGCGTATTCGTTTTCCTCAAGGCGTCATTAGCTGCCAAAAGCTACGTTTATGATGACTAGCCCTTTGTTGTTTTACACCTATAAGCTACCGAAAGCGTAAAAGATGACAAAATGTTCATGTTCTGCACAGATCAAAAATTTTGGCATCGAGATTTTGTGAAAGGTGTGCCAAATGAAAGATAAAGATTAAAGGGATACAGATCATCACCCTTTTCAAGTTTTTGAGGCAGGTATTAAGGAAAAATGGTTAAGTGGCTCTTGAAATTCGTGGTAAAGATTGTCCATCTGTCACAACAGGATTTCAAAGTGCCTTGTCATCTTCGTGACATTTATTGAAGATACCATGAAGACCAGTAAAGGGAATGCTATTTCTCCACCTGTCAATGAGCTGTCTTCCTTTCGAATGGAAAAAGACTCTACTGAAACAACACTCTGGAAATTAGGAGAAGCTTTGCATGTGTCATTTATGTTGTAATCGACCCCTATGTTTGAGAGACCATCTGTGACATGTGCCAATTATTGTAACTGTTTTCTATTTTTAGAAAGCATGGGTAGAGTTCGAAGTTTTGAGGACTGATAGTATCTTTACCTTTATATACACATGTAAAATATGTAAGCAGGGTTCGACCTGTGTGAAGTTTCTCCCTTTTGGCTGGACTGTGGGCCTTGCTACTCCAAGAGGTTTTTATCTATAATTTTTGAATGACTAAACAGCAATAGAGAAGATGACTTACATGATTCTTGTGTAGCAGCATTGGTGGCGTTCCTCTTCTGTGTTAAGTGTTTTCTTCCAGTTATCATGCCATTTGTTTTCAATTTCCTATTATCGAATGATAGTAATAGAGCAGAATTTATTGGTGAATACTCTTCATCTGATCCTTTGGTAATCTTTATGTTATTCTTCTAAAGCTCAGTTTATGAATTCTTAACTACTCATTTGCTCAGTTTTCCTCCCCCATTTCTTCCTCAATCGACACCATTCAAGCTTAAGATGATCCAACACCTGTTACTATCTTGCCATGTGGAGACATTTACCTCTAGATCTGACTTGATCATTATCTTATAAACAGACCCCATAGCCCAATGGTGATCTGAGAAACTCGTCAACCACATCCTCATCTAAATATTTCAAAAACCCCAACCCCATACTTTCATAGCTAGCCTAATATCCTATTCCAAACTAAGCTAAATCATACAGAGAGAGCCCTCTCTGAGTCTTGGAGGGCTAGATCCGAGACTCCAAGTGGTTTGAGGTTACCTATGTGACTGCCCCCGCAGCCTTGGGCAAATTACAGAGCGTTAACAGATCCAACCACTCCTATCAAAGACCTTTACCGAGAAAAATCTTCCAACAATCACTCTACAATTAAAAAAATATGTTTAAACGTTTTGAAACCCCCACGATGCCACTTCATCCATTCCTCCAAGTCGGAGCCACTGAAACAGGTTCTATGTCTACAAGCTTAGAATCATCAAACAAATGGACAAAGAAATATGGTAAGGAACCTTTCCTTGTAGAATCACCCCATAACTCTCTAGGGGATAAGTTTATATTCAAGTCAGCACCGATGATTAGGTTATCCTCCCTCAAAATCCTTTGATCAACCAACAATTCCCAATACAACTTTCGTTATGCATAAGGTCCATACAGGTTCATGATATTTAATCCCTTTCCCAAGTCCTTAGCCTCCCCTTCCAGCACAATACCTGTAAAACAAAAAATTGTGTTTAAATCTGTAAAGGAATAGTTCTAGATTGTTAGTAGCCCCCTAGACATACCTAATGCATATAGAGTGCTAAAACTCTAGTTTAGTAGAAGAGGAGTCGAAAAATTTCTTGTCTTGGTCTTAGAGGCCATTGTTTCTTGCAAAAGTAAAATATTGGGTTTGTACATAGCGAACAACCTTTTGAGGGCGTATCTCTTATGGGTACCCCCCTACCCCTCTCACGTTTCAAGACAAAATTATCATTGGGTAACCACTCTAGAGGGATTCTTGGCTCTAACTGCCTTAGAAATGGTCATTTTTTTTGCCTTGTTGAACCTCCTTCGAGGCCTTGTGTTTGGATTTTGAGATGAAGGTCTTGTGTCCTGGTTGAGATGGTGGTTCCACACATAGAACCAAGCCCCCTTTAATTATCCCATGGTCCACCAGACACGTAGGTTTATGAGATCATAATTGATACCATGAGGAGGGAGGCTCGAGTGGATTTGGTGAGGGAGAGGGAGCCTTTTCATAGAATTGTGAACATATATGGACATTAGTGTTGCCCCCTTTCACCAAATTGTATAAGGTTGACAAGCCCTCATCCAAACCCATTGGAGAAGTTTCAAGATTCTATGAACCATAGATGAGAAATAAATCTTTTGACGATGAAACAAAACCTAACTCTTTTTCAATAGGAGCAGTGGAAATAATGTACCTTGAGACTTTGATATTGTGATCCCATCTGGAGGCATCTGAAAACCCTTATCGCATGAACACTAATCTTCAAAAGTGCTCTAGGTCTAATCATCCAACACCACCCCACTCTCTTTTTTTTCATCTTGTGTAAATGGAACTGTGGCCACCTCTTTTGGGGGAGAACTATCAGATTTATTAATCCATTTTTTTCTTACCTTTGAAAGATACATTGCAACCAGACATTCTTGACTTAGTTTCCCTACCTCTCGAAACCCAGTACACCTAAATGGTAGCTTCTAATAGTCAAGGACATATGAAAAGGAGCCTAGTTTCCAAACAATGCTTAGTTACATCAAGAGTTCTTTGCTTAAGTCCAATTCGACAAGAACATTTGCCACCCTTGTGTCCTCTTGTTGTAGAGTCTGATCATTGAAGGATGTGAATTTTCCAAAAGAATTTGCTATTTTTTCTAACACTAGGCCTGATCAAATCTCCAAGGGGATCCCTAGAAGTAACACTCAAATGTGTTAAACAATGAAAGGTTTGGATCGAGGGTTAAACCCTGGGTTCCATTTCTTCAAGACTAAACTAGAAGGGACCCAAATTCAAGCCCTTGCTAAAATCACCTGCATGTCTTTCTCAAACATGAATTTGAAACAAATCCACCCCTTAACCAAGATTTTAAATCTCAATGAATAACCCAAGACACTCCACCAATCATTATCCAACCAACTAAATAACTTCTCAAAACAAAATTTCCCATAAAATTCCCAACCAGTGCCAGATTGGACAGGGACTCTACCCTCTCTAAGCCCACATCAAATGCTAGCACCATACTCACTTTGTCTCCCCTCACCTTGATACAGTTATGTTCTTATCAAGACTGAAAACTATTTCCAAGTTTGGAAATAGTACCCAAAGGTTCACCAAAAATCAAACCTAAGTAGGGTTTATCGTGTGTCTTTACTGTTGGATCAAGGTTCCCAATATCTATTTGTATTGTGATAGATCCCCCCCAAAAAAAACTTTTCACCATGTGTCCTCTCTCTTACTAGAAATTGGACCAGCAGTCCTTTTCTAACGGTAGAGCTAAGTCCCTATAACAACGCCAAATCTCACGAAGTTCTTCATCCAAACGAAAAATTGCAAGGAATCTCGGGTATCATTATCTCCATAATCAATTAACTTGTCCTCCATAACTGCGAACCCACGAAAACCAGTCACTACAAAAAATACAAAGAAGATAAATATGGTCTGTGGAAACCCTAATCCCTCAACCATTTTAGACCCCCAAACATAGAGTATTGTTATAAAGAATGAGTTGAGGAAACACATGTTCTTAACCATTAGGCACACTCAACTAATATATTGATATTATAAATTTATTTCAATTCACTTAAGGGATTTGTTTAAAAAAATAACATAATTTACGGGAAGAGAAAACAAAAATATTTAAACATAGAGATAATATACCAGTTACATTATTTAGGTGTAAATTGTAAATAGGTAGCCTTATAAATAACTAGTTTTAACTAGATAGTTAAATGCTAGTTAATAGTGTACGTTGTAAATCAATAGTTATTAATTAGAATGACTTGTAAACAAGTTTAAAAGAGACAAGGAAAATGGGTTAAATGAGGGGTTAATGTCTTTTATTTATTTACTTTTAACTTGTTTATAAGATTATCTGGTTATTAACTATCTATTTACAATTCCAAGTGAAATAAGAAAAATAAGTTAGGTTGGGGGATTGGAAACGCAACAAATAACGAATTAGAGGTATTAGCATTATATCGGGGTTTGTCTTTGCTAAAGGACATAGGAATAGATCAATCAGAGTGGTGGGAGACTATTTTCTCATATGCATTGTCGCATGATCCATGGAGACATATGATTAGTTAGACTCGTTTAAAATCCTAAGGTTATGGTGGAAAAATTTGATAGCAGTGAATTCTTATAGGTTATGTCAGTTCATAACACCATAGTAGAATTAAAAGCCAACAAAGTTGTAGCACTCACAGTTGGAAAGGTTATGATAAACAGGGGGAATTATTCGCATCCCACCTCCCATGAAGTAGTCCTTAATAACCATAGTTCAAATGTGTAACGACCCTTAATTATTAAGATGATTAATTTAATAAATAATCTTAAAAATTAGCTAAACTATAATTAGTTATTAAATAACCTTAACTAATTAGTTATTCTTGATTAAGATGATTCATTTAAAGTATAATTAATTCTTTAATAAATATGGTTAATGATAAATTTGATTATTAATAAATTAACTAATTAATAAAGTATTAAATTAAAAAGGGAGAATAAAATATAATGTTTAATTGGGTTACGTATCCCACAAGGGATAACGTAACCAATACGTAAGGATAAATAATGAATGAATGGATAAGGCATTTATGAAAGGGATAAGGTATTTGGTGGGGGAAGTTAATGGAGGAAGGGCGGTGAAGGAGGAATAAGGGAAGTGGAGAAGGATTATGGGGGATTCATTCTACGAGAGGGGGAAGAGCTTAGAGGATTGGGGAGAGTGAAATTAGCAGTGGAATTTACAGTGCACCGGGGGGCTGCAGAGGTTTTGGGCTCGGAGGGCTAGGACATCCATTGATGTCCTAGGGCTAGGCGTTACTAGTCGGAAAGGAGGTTGGTTTTGGGGTGTCCTAAGGAGCAGCGTTAGGTTCAAGCTAAGGAAGCAAGCGGCAGCATCAGGTTCAGGTTAGAGTTACGAATCTTTTGAATTAAATTGAATTAAATTGTTAGTAAATTTTATTAATATGAAAAATTAGATTTCGAATGTGCTAGATGCAGTAATTATTAGATTTTACTGTGGTTTTCTAATTTAATGGTTGTTATAATTAATTAAGGTCTTTACAAAATGCATGCAAGTTGGAGTGATAAACGACATAGCTCAAGATTGGATATGCGACGAACAATAAATCCCTTGAGGGTATGCATACCTCCATATTCCACTTTTCTTGAGTTGAACATGGAAATAAAAATTAGGATGGCATGGAGGTGTAAATGTGGTTTTATTAGCATGAAGATTGAGAATCCGCTCCTTGTTTTTTGTTTGGTGTTTGCAATTTATCAAGGGGAGGTGTGATTTGATAGAAATTTGCTATGTAATGCATTGGATGTTGTTGTAATGGCTAAATTTTCTCTTCTAGTCTGAATCTTAGGGTTGAATTTTTCATATTTTTTGGATAAATATGGGGTATAGAGTCCAATGACATTGTTTTGGGTCCTTGTAATAGATAAGGGAATGAGAATGGAAATTGGATTAATTTGAAAAGGAATTGGTATGAACTTGGAGTTTGGAGTGGTTTGTAGAGGGTGTGGTTTGATTTTATTAGGGTCATGTCTAATTGTTATTGTAATTCTGGTCAATGTGCACTTTATGAGATAACAGACTTGAGGATGGGTATGAGAAAGTATGAGTACTAGATGTTCAAGATTCATGATTCATTATCTCTTTTTGTCAAGAAATGGGAAAGTTGGAAAGAGTTCTGGGAGTATAAGGCCACCATGGAAACATATGAAGCTCATAGTAAAAAAGAAAAAGAGATAAAATAAAACAAATTATGCATGTTATCAATACTATTGTTCATCTTGAAGCTTATAGTAAAAAAGAAAAATAATTTATAGCCTTCTTGGAAAGCTACATCCTACAACAAAAGGTCTGAAAATCTAGAAGCAAGATTTGACACTATGAAAGAAATGGTCCCCAAACTTGTATATGGGTTGCAAATTTCCAGAAGAACCTTGCAGTCCTTGGTCCCCCCCCCCTAGGATATATGCACTAGGTTCAATCTGATATCAAACACTCATAGTGAAAGATGAGGAGATAATGAAACAAAACCAAGGCCCTGGTGTAGACATGGAAATGGGATTAGTTAAACAGATATATAACTCCTAGGTTGATGTCAAGCTAGAAGCCCTTAGTTGGCATGATTTTATGTAATATTTTCTCTTTGTAATGAGTTGTAAAATAATTTTACCTTTGAATCAATTTAATAGGTAGTATACAAGTAGGGTTCATAGGTATAATTCTAGGATAACATGGGCAATTTTGAATATTGGGACATTTTGAAACTATGATGTCGGAGCCTCTCTTTTTGCTTTATAATAACTTGTTGTATAGTTTAACCGCAACCGAATTTTAATACAAAATATTCTTTTTTTTTTTTAGCATGAAAAAAACTTTATATTTCCAAAATTGAAATATACATATTCATGTCCTCATCGGACTACAATGAATTTTCTATTCAACTGTTCTTTCTGTACTTTCCTTACTACAAATTGTCTAGCATAATGCTATTCAAGCTACTTCAACAATACAATGCCTATCTTGCATAACTTATTCACATTAAGATAAAAAATATTCCTTGATTTTCATTGCATTTCTAGCTTCATCATCTATGCTATACTATCTTTTATCGTTCGCTATAGGTACATGGTCATGCCTTCCATTTATATTCCATCAAAATACTCTTGGAAACAAAAAGTTCCATCTTGAAGCTCGAGAGATTTTTTTGATAGCTTATCGACTTTTGTATTTACCTGTCGGAAGATATGTCTGCACGAAAACCATTCCATCTCTACCAAGAAATCTTTCACCAGCACTTTTATTTCAATTGAGCATGCAACTTGTATATCTCCTTTCCCAATGACCAAGTCAACTATGATTTTGGAGTCACCAAATATTTGAACTTTTCTCAAATTAAGAGAGCTTGCCATGAATAATAAATCCCAAAGAACTGCCAGCTCGCCCTTAGTATTAGAGCCCCTTCCCTGAGTGTATAAAATTTTATAAAAGTGAGAATCATAAATAAATAGAATAGTTCCAGCTCCACACCTCGTAGGATGACCCTGACTTGCCCCATTGAAGTAGCTCCAAGGAATCTCTTTATTTATCTGTGGGGCTACAATGATTATGGGTTTCACTGTTTTTGCTTTGAATAAATGATCATGAGTAAGCTTATTGATCAACCCACCAGTGACTTCCTCGGGGGTGAATTTTCCTTGAAATATGCATAAGTTGCACGCCCACCAGACAAAGTAAACTAAAAAAAGAGGCAAAGATTTGTACTTACGATCTTGGACACTTGATAACTAGTCAATTAACAATTCTTTTAACTCACCTTCTAAAACCCTTGATTCGATTTTTAGCTCGAAGCATACTGCCTGCAATACCTTTTGAGTATAAGAGCAAGTGACAAACAAGTGTTGAATTGATTCCTCGCACACTTGACTTAAGGCACACCAACCCGGCCCAATTCAGCCTCTCTTCAACCCATTATCCCAGGTTAGTACCTTATTCTCAATTTCTAGCTATGAGAGCATTTTCACTTTCAAAGGTAAGTTGGCCTTCCACAGGGGCTTCCACCAATTCTGCAAAGAGCCTTCGAATTCATTCAATACCAGCACTTGGTATCCAAGTTTAGCTTAATATATACAAGATTTATCATTCTTACCCCAAGCTAGAACACCCTCTTCATCTTCCTTCAACTAAATAAAATTGGTAGCTAGATGACTATAGAAGGCTCGCCATTCTTCAATAAGGTTCTTTGACAACTACAATGTCTCTGCATCCTTCTACGTACTCTGCCCGAACCCATCCACGTTTATAAGTTTTGCATCCCATAACGAAAAAAATGCCTTTAGAATGAAGCTCTTCTACCAATATCTTTGATAACTTAAATGCTTCCCCTCTACCAATCCAAGGGTCTTCTCCAATCATTATCTTTATCCCATTACCTATCTTCCAACACAACCAATCACCTATAATTTGATAAGAATCCATCATTTCATTCTAGTCAGTAGACCCCTGGGACCTTTGTTTTCTAGGATTTTTGAGCCATTCTATCATATTTTGGCCCACAAAGTATTTAGCAAAGATTAATTTCTCCCAGAGCGACCTGTTGTGGATCAGTCTCCAAAGACTTTTAGCAGCTAAAATTTTGGTAAACAAGAAAATATTTTTTATCCCCCAACCCCTTATCTCTTTCGATTGGACAATCATTTTCCATTTCACTAAATATGATCCACCGTTATATTTACTACCTCTCCACAGAAACTGGAAACAAACTTTCGTACCTTGTTTAAAATACCTTTCAGAATTTTTGTAATACTTTCCCAAAAAAATAGAATAGTACAAAGAACTGAGTTGATTAGTACTAGTATTCCCCCCCTCGATAGCCACTGGTGTGACCAAGAATATATTTGGTTTTGAATCTTTTTAACAATCCATGCCCAATCTTCATATGAATAAGAATTTTCCTTCAAGTAGAACCCCAGATATTTGATACTAGATTCGTAACTTTTCACTTCAATATGCATAGTGGAAACTAGCAGTTCTGTCACCCTCTCTTCCAGAGAAATTGTTAAGATCAAATATTTGTAGGTATTATTTTCATTCCTGTAGCTAAAAAGAAACCATCTATTATGACCTTCCAAGATTTGACTTCCTATCCTAGTCCTGCACCAAATAAAATGGCGTCATCTACAAATAACAAATGAGAAATAAAGACCTCATGAGACAACTTTAATCCTTTGATTAGGTTTATTTCAATGGCTTGTACAATAAGTTGACTCAATCTGTCTGCTACCAATAGGAAAGTAAAAGGGGACAAAGGGCACTCTTGTCGGATTCCCCTAGAAGGATGAATGAAGGACGAAGGATAACTGTTGATTAAAATTTCCAAGGACGAAGACTCTAGACATCCCATGATCCAATTGACATTTTGAAGGTTCAATCCCATTTGAATTAGGGAAAGCCTCACGTAAATCCACCTAACCTTATCCTACGCTTTTTCCATTCTAGCTTCATCAAGAAACTTGAAGATTTCTTAGTTTTGAAAGAATGGAGGACTTCCTACGTGATAGAGATTGCTTCATATATTTGACGACCATCTAAAAACTTGAATTGTTCAGTAGAGATGAAACCATTGAAGATAGGTTTTAGATGAGAGGCTATAATCTTTGTTATGAGCTCATATATGAGATTGCAACAAGAGATCGGATGAAAGTCCTCGAAAGAGGAGGAGTTTTTCTTTTTCTGAATTAAGGCCATGAATGTTTTATTGAAAGAGGGCCAGATTTTACACTGATTCTGGGATTCATTTACAACCTTCTTCAGATCCTCCTTAATCATTTAAAAAAAAGCTAGATAAAATTTTATCATGAGTTTGTCTGGACCTAGACTCTTTCCTTTCTGCATATCCTCCAAGGTGGCAAGAATTTCTTTGACATAAATTTCTCCTTTAAGAGAAGCATTATCTTCATATGATATGACCTTAGGGTAAAGAGAAACTACTTTAATGATATCATCAATCGGGAAGCCAGGAGCCTCCGAAAAGAGCCATGACAAGTAGTTTGTTTCAGCTGAAGAAATGTCCTCAAAGGAAGAGATCATCTCCCCCCTAGAATTTTTCAATTCCAAAATGGAATTAACCTGTTTTCTCTGACGAGCAAAGTTGTGGAAGAACTTAGCATTACCATCTCCTTCCTTGAGCCAGATGGCCCTGCTTTTGAGGCACCACTTGACCTCTTTGAATGCTAGTAGATCTTACTTTTTGAGGAGCAGTACATTCAACTCTTCATTAATAGAGTTAGAACCTAAATATGGAATTTCTCTTATAAGAATTTCCCCTAAACGATCTTCAATTTTTCTTAGGTCCTCAATGAATTTCTTATTGTACTTCTTGACCCAACCCTTAGTGGCTTTCGCTACAACATAAATATTTCATGTTAATTGAACCATCTCCTTCCTTGAGCCAGATGGCCCTGCTTTTGAGGCACCACTTGACCTCTTTGAATGCTAGTAGATCTTACTTTTTGAGGAGCAGGACATTCAACTCTTCATTAATAGAGTTAGAACCTAAATATGGAATTTCTCTTATAAGAATTTCCCCTAAACGATCTTCAATTTTTCTTAGGTCCTCAATGAATTTCTTATTGTACTTCTTGACCCAACCCTTAGTGGCTTTCGCTACAACATAAATATTTCATGCTAATTGAATCATGAAGGAGTCTACATAAGAGATAGACAAAGGGGACCATATATCTTCAACCATCTCTTTGTATTCTTTAACATTCAACCATGAGTGATTAAATTTCATCGGGGCAGAAGGGGACCTAAAAGGGAAACCAACTTCAAGGGTGATGGGCATATGATCATAAAGGCCTCCTACTACCACTTTAGATTTGAATCTCCATTCTTTTGACAAAACATTTTCCGAAACCAGGAATCAATCCAACCTCTTGGCTACCGCATCCTGCCCTTTTCTTCTGTTTCTCCAAGTTTGGGTAATTGTACCTAGTTCTATATCAACCAACTTATGTTTCTCAATCCAATTCAAGAAAAAACCTTCCTGAGGATCATGTCTAGGTCTTCCCCCCCCACGGGTCGCTCCACCACCCTGGGTCGCTCACTCTATTTGGTGTGGATAGTTGTAAGTCGAGATCCCCTGTTTCTTGAAGAAGATGATCTCATACAACATCCAACACCTTTATGAAGGCCAAGGATGGAGGTTTGGCTACAACGAAGGGGCATGGATTCAGGACAAAGAAAGGTGTCCATGAAAATACATGACTCGACCATGACTTATGGGTGTCTCAAGTCGAAGCAAGGGGACGGGGAGTAGCCATCTTCGATTGACTTGATGGCTCACAACATAGCAGTGACAGTTGCAGGGTAGGCAAGAAAAATTTTCCACCACCTCTGCTCAACAATGGAAAAAAGGGCCATGTCTATGCTACATGAGATGATCCTTAAGAAGAGGAAGTCTATCTCGAAGGAGGATATTTTATTGGAAGCTAAGGAATGGGTGACAGACGCATGGTAGATGAGGACCATAGAGACAAAATATTTCCACGTAACGGAGATATACTGGATGACCAAATTTATGGTGGCTCAAGACGTAGCACAACAACAACTGGAGAACAAGGCCACTCGACATGTAGTGCATATCTTAGAGGCCAAATTTGATAATTTTTGTAAATCCCAATTTGGAATCTGCTTCCATAAGAGGACGCCAGGAGACCAAATTGCACAGAAAGGGCACGCAGAGGACAACACCAGTCAGGAAGGGACTCGAGAGCGACCAATTCAGCTTGATGAAAACTAGTCGGAGCCTAGCAAGCGCCCCAAGGATGAAGCACTTATGGGAGATACACAACTAGACAGTCGAAGGATGGATGTGACCTTGTGTTATATCCAGTTCTCCCCCAATATCTTAATGTTCTCAAAGGTTATGTTTATTTTGTTTTTTTGTTCCTCCTTGGGGAATACTCTTTCTATCCCAAGGTTGATCTCCGTAATAATTAAGGTTGATGTTAAGAGAAACAAGTCTCAGCTAGGCTATATCAGTTATATGGACAAGTGGTTTATGAAAAACTCAAACACCTTAAAATTCTAAGGTAAAATTCTGGTTTCCTTTTTGGCAACCCCCCCCAAAAAAATTCTAACTGTAATATTTCGTATGTTCTTAATAGAAATCTATAGTCTCTTTTTTTGCTTAAGAAAAAAAAAACTATTGAGAATATTTCTCAAAAAGCATTGTGTACCTGGTTTTCCATAAATATTCTCAACATTATGTCTAAAAACTTATATTAAAAAATAACAACTATTATATGCTTAATTATTAAATCTTAATAACTTTATTACAAATTAAGATATTATAAATAACTATAAACCAATAAGTCCTAATAATTATATTACTTAATTAATTAACCTAGTGATAATTATATTATCAATATGTTTATTACTACACAATCATTTTATATATTACACATTAACTCGTATTCAATAAATTAAAATACATTGGATGTTTTAATAAAATAAGGTCGACTTATTAGTCTCTGCCAAAGCAGGACTATAGCAATGAGTTTGCTATTGATTTGACATTAATTTACTTTATATTTTAAATTTGTTTGTAAAATGTAATGTTTAACTTAAGAAAATAAATATATATTTTTTGATATAGTAAAAATATTTATTTTTTCTCATCTCTAATTGGTTAATATATTTCAAGTCCTATTGTTGCCTTCACGTA
>SNQJ01S0002353.1:157097-168471 GCA_010110895.2 Picea sitchensis
AAAAAAAAAAAAAAATTGATATAGTAAAAATATTTATTTTTATCCTCTCTAATCGGTTAATATATTTCAAGTATTATTGTTGCCTTCACGTATTTCAATATTAAAAATTAATTGCATAATCAATAACATATTTTAATTGGTTGTACAACATATATATCACTTATTACACCACCACAATAAAATATTTTTTAAAATTTACATTTCCCAATAATGTTGATGTTTTGTTTTGGATATGTCATGTCATAACATATTAAAATATTACATATGGTAAAATATATATTACATGTTATATATGTTAACACATTAAAATATTATATGTATTAAAATATATATATATATATATAATGTGAAATGTTTTTTTTTTTAGGTAAATAAGATTTGCATTTGGCTTGCTTAGCTTAACTAGAAGGAAATTCAGGTTAATCCCAACACTATATGGCAGCTACATTAAAGTAAAATCATGGTATCTATAAATTATGTCATCATGGAGCAATAAGGCTTTCTCCATCCCTTGTGAGTTTATGTCGAATTCTTTTAAGCAGGGACTAAGCTGTCATGCAACCCTTGTTATCCTATGATCTCATTCTAGTGATATCTTGATGGATATTAATAACACAAGAACAACGATCTTATTCCTCTACCACTTTTGTCTTGATGATGAACCAAGTTGTTGGTTTAAAATGTAAACTTATCACTCCATTATGCGGGTTGATGGTTACTGGAATACATTCGGGGGAAGGGAAAGATAGGAAGTAGGGAAGTGGAAGGGAGTAAGGAAAAGGGATTGGTTTTTTTATTTTTTATTTAAGGTTAAAAAAAATAGTTTCTTAATTAGGGATGGGTTGATTGATTATTTGTTTTTGTTTTCTTAAATAAAGTTTTGATATAGTTGGTTTGCAATTTTATTTGAAATGAAACATCTTTTGTGTCTATTAGTTTGACCATTGTAAAAATACATTGATTTTTTATTTTATTTATATTCTTTATGTTCATTTTCAAAAATATAAAAAAAAAACATTGAGTATATAAAATGGGCAAATTTTGGCTTATGAAAATTTCTTAAATTACTTATATTGAAAAATAAATAAATAAAGAGTATAAAATTCATTTTTTTATGATTTGTAAAATAAAAAAAAATCAAAAAATACATATAATCATCAATAATTCAATTACTAAAAGAGTTGTTAACCAGAAAATTTTAAAACTGATCAATTTGAAAAAACAAGTTGCTTTAAAACAACTTATGACAAAAAAAAATAATTTTTATCCATTTTTAGAAGAAAATTTTAATGACAAATTCAAAAATTTGCCACTATATTCGCAATAGTGTTTGTGGTAAAATAATCAAATGATAATCGAACAAGATTCGATTTAGAGGTGTTTGAAGTTGAGCAAGTGTAAAAATGGGGGTAGGGTCTCATGAAGGCATTCATTCATTAGATGAGGTGGCCTTATTTCACTAAGGATTAGAATCTCATACCAATGATGCACTTGGGGAACTTTTGAAACCTATAGAAAACATACATTATCTCCCTTTGACCTCAAACTTGGTGTTAGCTTAATTGGTTTATTTTATCAATTTGAAGGACATAGGGGTGGGCTTTGATCCACTTATGCATGCATGTGTCACGATATCATTTAATGTAATCCCTTTGGGTGCAACCACATGTTAAACCACTACCTCAAGGTGACTTGATGGCTCCAGAAAAATTCCTCACAAGAAATGAACCTTTCCTAATGGTGAAAAACTCTTCGTTCCTTGTCATTGTATCCAACCCCTTTGGTCTAAAATGTGAAGGACACATGGGTGAGATTTGTGGGATTTGATCCACTTATATGTGCATGGGTCACCAATTCATTTAATTTAATATCTTTGAGTGTAACTAATATATATATATATATATATATATATATATAGAGAGAGAGAGAGAGAGAGAGAGAGAGAGAGAGAGAGAGAGAGATTTGCTTAGCCTTACAACCTTCCCATTTTTGAAGGACATGGGATTGGAATTTGATCCACTTATGTGTGCACACATCACAATATTATTTAATATAATTCCTCTTAGTGAAAGCACACATTTGACCATTATCTCAAGGTTACCCCATGGCTCTTGGAAAAGTCATCATGATTATTAAAGCTTTCCCAATGGTGAAAATATCCTTTCTCCTCAGCATTAGATCCAAACCCCTTTGGGCACATGCATATATAATTTTTTCTATGTGGTGTGAATCTCTTCACTCCTCATCATTGGATCTAACCCCTTTGTCATGGCTCACTAAGTGAGATGACAACTAGCCTTCTATGGAAGCTTTACGACCTTGGGAGATCACAAGGTCAAATACACTTGTTTGCTTCATCTACTACTTTAATATTGTTGGTGGTAGATGACAAGGATACTCGTTTTTCTTTGCGGTTACCTAAATCCCCAAGTGCCTAATTATGGGTGATTTATAACAAGCCAGAGGGACTCTAGTAATTATATAGGTTACATTTCTTGTTCATATATATATATATATATATATATATATATATCAAAAGGAAACCTAAGGTATGCTTCCTCACATTCATTGATGGAATCTCTAGTAAATCCATCGACGTAGATTAGTAGCCTCTTATAAGGGGTTTCAAATTAAGTACTTGTTGTCATAGAACTAGACAAATGCCCAACAACAGTGGTGACAACCGTTTAAGTTAGCCTTTTGGATTTTTTCTAGGTAAAACATCATGAGATCCCCCTTCTTCCTCAAAATACTTGAATGGAGAGTAGCTCAACTACAAAACACAATAGAGAGTAGTAACCTCGAGGGCCTCGACCAAATTTGAACCTGTGACCTATGGTCCCCCCATTAGCAACATGCCTTGGATTGATGGTTCAATCGATTGAGCCAAACCTTGTGGCTAGAATATGTGTCTGTGCACACACTCACACACTCTCTCTCTCCACACTGTAATGTTCGCAAATAGATTTGCTTGGAACATGTTGAGTTTTATGTGTTTTCTGGTTGTGGTATTTCATCAAACAGTTTGCATGATTGTCTTCTCAAGTGCTCTATGATGGTTTTATTGAGTTTTGCAACCCATAAATAATAGGAGTATAACGATAATGGATACACAATAATATGCAATACAAAGTACACAAGAAATAGCCACAAATACCTCATATCTGAGTTTTATTTATCATAATAACTGACCTCATACAAAATGGAGTAGATTTGGAATATACATAGAAGAATGATGAAAATGGTTGATAATGCCTCCAAAATAGAATGGAATGATTGGGATATGATCTCCTAAGAGCCCTCCAAGATAAATACCAAAGATCTAGATGAACCAACCGAATCCCTAGTTGTCATGTCGTGTCCTCTCTAGCATAATGTGCCCTCACTGGCTGTAAGTGCCCAAGAATTCAATCTCCAAGGATATGGCCTCTAATCCATTGAAACTTATTGCCAAAAATTAGATCAGGGGATGTGAAACCCCTATGTCAAGTCTCCAAGTGGTTGGGAAAGATCTTCCCCACCATAACACAAGATCTCCTATGGACAGTGCGCCCTCCTGAAGAGAAAACTCACCCAACTCCACAAATAAATAAATGTGAACTCCAAACTACACAATTGAGCTGCAAACTATAGATCTGAAGCTTTATGATCAAAGGAAGTGATCCCTTGGAATATTTATATAGATCTGAACCCTCCAACTATAAATCTCTAAAGATAGATGCGCCCTCCTCTTGGAAAATCGCACCACTAAGAGAAATGGTGAATATAGCATGAAAATCCTCCTCAAAATAGTGAGAAAAGGCGTCCCAATGATAGCCAACATTCCTAAAGTGAGATATCTCTCATATCCAATGTCCACAATCGAACACAAGCTCCTCTCTCATGAATAGTGCTCCCTAGCTCTGTAGAAGAACTCCAAAATCGTGCCTTGCTTCCTCAACTGCTCCTGGAACTGAATAGAACTGATGTAGAATGGCGAGGGAGGAATATTTCACCTCTGTGACCAATCTTGGACCAGGTTGGGTGGGATCTTTGACCATCGAGCTGATCTCTAGGGTTTGTTCAATAAAAACCCTCAAAAT
This sequence comes from Picea sitchensis, assembly GCA_010110895.2. Taxonomy (NCBI): domain Eukaryota; kingdom Viridiplantae; phylum Streptophyta; class Pinopsida; order Pinales; family Pinaceae; genus Picea; species Picea sitchensis. The sequence continues at coordinate 161,180 of SNQJ01S0002353.1, forward strand.
CGCCAAGTGCATGGGCTCTCTAGCAAGAAGCCAGACATCAAATGATAATCAATATAATGAGATAATAGAGGCCCCTATCTCTCTTTTATCCCCCTTGTTCACCTTTTCACTCCAAGTGACTTTTACTTTATTTTTATTATTCTTTAATTAAATCACTTTATTAATTAATTGGCCTTTTTGCCTCTAAACAATGATTTATTCGTCCCTATTGCTTCTCGAGCCACTAAAATTCACTTCTCATAATCTAATCCTGTAGTGCTCTTCCTCCCAATTTTGATGAGCTATTACAATAAGAGTTTTCTCCGAGTAGTATGCCTAAAATGACCATCTTAGTGAAATTAATTAAAATATGATCCATAATAACTCATAAATTACATAAATCATTGGAATGTAACAGAACCAAAGCCAAGTTGTGTGGAACGGATCCTGATGATGAAATATGATGAACGATGCAAGTCGGGCAAAATAAAACCCTCAAATAACTCATGAACTCAATGTCACCCCTATCTGGCTACTCTGGTAGGAATAACACTCTATAACATAATACTGTCCAAAAATGGGGACATTACAGTCCTCCCTACTAGAATATTGCTTTTCCTCAAGAAATCACTGAATCAATCTGTATATGATACCAGGATCCCATATCCACCTGTGTGACCTGTAGTAAGCTCTCCTAGAGACATGGCCCCTCCAAGTGCTCCCCATACATGATACCCAAATGCTCCTGATGAGTAGAATGATCGTGTGCACTCGATCCTCAATCAACTCACCAAGCAACCACTCTACTCGGATCTCGACTCCATCAAACTATGGACTACCAAGCACTCCAATCCAATGGTCCCATATCAAGATATGAACTGCAGTGCCCTGTGAAGTATAGTCATGTAAGATACCAACACCATGAATCTCCTCGAGACCCACAATCAATGGAACAAGTAGATACAATATCCCTCCATCAAGGAGTCTCTCACATAAATCCATCTCCAAACTATCGTCTTTCGCAGAATCCAGACCCCTTGCCAACCAAGAAGATGAAATATTGTTAAATTTGTTCCTCAACCAAGGAAATCCATCCTGCCACAAAGCATACTCATCTTGACTCGCTTTCAAATTCCTCCAATAATGGAAAGAATCAATCATGAAAGTCTCTGAAACCCTCATGCGATCTAGAAGAGCACCAAATCCTGCATCACATAGCTCTGAAGGTCTCATACCAAGTATCTCGGTGCCCACAAAACTGTAAACCTTTGGTCAAAGTATATTGATAGTCATGTTGTCCTGTCCATAATTACTAAACTCGGCCTCTCTGCCAATCCATACTGTTTCGTGCGGAGTCCCATGCTCCAGCAATATCCCTATGATGTCTTCCCTACTATATATCTCTAGTGCCCTAGGGTCAAGAGAAGCTAGCTTACTCTCCAAACTTAGTACTTAAAAAAGGGTGGCTATGGATTCATGCCCTGACTCGTGATGCTGACATACCAAACATGCCCCCATGTGTCTCATGACATCATCATCGAGATTCCCCAAGGAGAATATCTCTTTGTCTTATTGATGAGTCCTGAAATGGCCAAGTTGTCCAACCATATGTATATCATGTACGGTCCTCAAGATCCTTGTCACTGCCTATTGTGGCCATACCTCCTACCAACTAACCTCATAGACCTCATCAGAAGAATTTGTCTATCTCTGCTCCCAGTCCTCATCATGTTGAGACTATGAACCTGTACCCACCTCTGGAACATACTATGTCACATGGTTGAGGATGCTCTCCATCACGCCCCAAGCCTCATATGACTGTCTCAGATGAACCACCCCTATCCTGTTGTATATAATCAAGTCACTCCCATCAAGTGGTCTCCACCTACCAACTTTCCATGTCCCCTGCCTCTGTCTATCCCCCCCTATGTTGCGGTCTATGATGAAAGTATCAAGGAAGGTTAACAGAAATAACTGCAACTATACGTAGGCCTGGAAAGTATCATAGAGTTTGGTCAATCCCAAGGACTTGACCAAAATCTCATCCACTGGCACCCATGGTGAATAATCGTTTGTACTCATCACTAAACTCCAACCATCGGGTACAAAAGTCGATAAATCCACAAATTATTGGTCAATCACTCTCCCTCCATCATCACTCATATTGTTGTTTCTACTGTGAAGGTGATCTCTCAGAACTATGTACTGCCACAAGGGAGAGGAATCTCCATTCTCCACTAAGTATGTCTCCTCCCTGCACTCCAATGCCTCCTCCTGGATCCCATTGTACACCTATGCATGCCCCTGTATACTCATGCAAGCTCCTGAATCCTCCTGCATCATCATATATCCAAGGTGTATTGTTGGTTCAACCTCTATATGGATGTCATCAAATCCTGAAACACCAATGAAAGTGTCCTCATAATTGCCCCTAGTTATGGAATCCCCAAGTGTATGTGTAAGACCAATTGTCTTAGATCCCCTCATGAATGGTCGTCCCTGTGACACATAGACATTCTCCAGCATCCCTTGGTCACGTCTCTCCATATACATCAATGATCCTGGGTGTCCCTCACGCACCTCCATCATTTGATGCTCCTCTACCAACCCACCAACATCCTCTCGAAAATTAGTCGAAGTAAACATCTGGCTCTCTATTGAGATAGATGTAGTGGATCTGTGACTAGTCTCCTCAAGGAGCTTCTCTAATATGGACTCTGATTCCTGAAGGGTTGTTTGTGCACCTTCCAAGAATCCGCGTGTGCTCTCCAACTCATGAGTGAGTTGATCCACCTCAATCTCCTTCTCCCTCAGTGCCTTGTGATACATCTTGCCAACCTCCAATAGTTAATCTCTATCCATCAACAACTGCTGGTAGTTGGCCCTCATCACAGTCACTCTCTCCCCGAGTGTATGGAATTCATTGATGGCAAGCCCCCAATCGAAACTATCATGTTCCATCGAGGCCCTCCAAAAATAACATGCCACCAATGCGTGTGTATCATCAATGCATCTAGTGGCTTCCATGATCATGTCCTCACTGACTCTCAATTGTCCTGTCAAGTGTCGTGACTACTGATCGGAATCCTGTTGAGGTTCTACCTCATGCCTCTTACTTCCAGTGTCAATAATGGAATCTTGAACAACATGCTCCTCAAAAGATAAGGCACTAATCTGCCCATTGTCCATTGTGTTAATAAGTCCTCATGTATGCCATTGCACACCATCACCAACTGCTACCCCCATCTGAATCGCTTTGTATCCTGTATGGGAAACTGTATCCTCCTGTGCGCTCACTCTACTAATGTCATCTACACTTGGATCACATACAGATGTGTCTAAACATGAGATATGGTCATCCTGACCAATCAGGAGTGCATCCTCATCACTGTAGACCGATCCTGAAAGTGAGTATCCCAACAAGCTGTCGGTCTCCACAACCTGATATAACAATAGAATCCCCAAAAGAGGTGACTCGCTCTCCTCATATTGATAGGTATGTATATAGTCAACTGGCTCCAAGCCATGTCTCTCCTTTTGGGCCTATAGATCCATATGTCCCTTGTGTTCAAATGCTACACAAGGCTCCTCTACCAGCTCTAGAATGTTACTGATATCCTCATGTGTCATGTCTATCATAAATTTCTAAGAAGGTAAGGATTGTGTCACACTCAACTCCATGGGAGGAATAGTATCCCCCACACATGACCTCATACCAAGTGCTAACACATCTGAATCCTCACAAGTGACACCACTATGTTGAAGTGTTGAGTCCTCAACATTGTCTGACAGGGAAGCTAAAGAACATGCGCTATCATCCTATCCATCCAACTTTCCATCAGATGCATAGGAGTCACTAGCCTCATCAGAATGCTCTAAATAGGAATCTATGGTTGCATCCTCATGCATCTCCTCATCCTCATTGTTGTAGTGCACCTACCCTTTACCCTTGCATATGTGATCTGGCTCCCAAGGCTCTTTGCAACTGTAGCAAAGTTCCCTGCTCCTAATGGGTGTAGGCTCAATCTATGCTTCCTTCCATCTACTAGCTGGTAGTGATGTATCTACTTCCTTGCCTTATTTGGATCTATTTTCCTTTGCTATGCTGCTCCAATAATGGATTTCTTCCATCTTTTTGGCCCAATGTGTAACCTCATATTTTCTCCACCTAGGATTTTTGATGGATAAAAACTGTTGGAATGTTACTTGAGCTATGAATGTCTCACTAAGGGCATAATATTCCTCATTACAATATATGATATCCTTTGCAAAATACACAAACTCCAATATCTATCCTCTAGATCATCAATGTATATCACAGACCGGCGAACTAAATTTTCTCTCATACCACTGTAATGTTCCCAAACATATTTGCTTGGAACATGTTGAGTTTTATGTGTTTTTTGGTTGTGGTATTTCGTCAAATAGTTTGCATGATTGTCTTCTCAAGTGCGCTATGAGGGTTTTATTGAGTTTTGCATCCCATAAATAATAGGAGTATAACAATAATGGATACACAATAAGATGCAATACAAAGTACACAAGAAATAGCCACAAATACCTCAGATCTTAGTTTTATTTATCATAATAGTTGACCTCATACAAAATGGAGCAAATCTGGAATACACATAGAAGAATGATGCATGTGGTTGATAGTGCCTCCAAAATAGAATGGAATGATGAGGATATGATCTCCTAAGAGCCCTCGAGATGAATACCAAAGATCTAGAAAAAGCAACTCAATCCCTAGTTGTCATGTGGTGTCCTCACTAGGATAGTGCGCCCTCATTGGTTGTAAGTGCCCAAGAATTCAACCTCCAAGGATATGGCCTCTAATACACTGAAACTTACTTCCAAAAAGTAGATCGGGGGATGGGAAACCCCTATGCAAGTCTCCAAGTGGTTGGAAAAAATATTCCCCTCCAGAACACAAGATCTCCTATGGACAGTGAGCCCTCCTAAAGAGAAAACTCACCCAACTCCATAAATAAATAAATGTGAACTCCAAACTACACAAGTGAGCTGCAAACCTATAGGTCTGAAGGTTTATGATCAAGGGAAGTGATCCCTTGGAATATTTATACAGATCTGAACCCTCAAATAGTAAATCTTAAAGATATATGCACCCTCCTCCTAGAAACTTGCACCACTAAGAGAAATGGTCAATATAGCATGAAAATCGTTTACAAAATAGTGAGAAAAGGCACCCTGATTGTTAGTTCCTAAAGTTGCACTTGACTGTGAGAGGGAAATCTAGGGCATCATCAAGTTATTGCAATGGTATTTTATAAAGGTTTTGAATAATATTTAGAAATGGTTGAAGGTCGGTTCAAAGATATAATAAGGATATAAGGCTCAATGCACAAAGGCAAATAAACATCTCACTAGCTTAGTAAATGACAGAGAATTTGATAAATCAGATGGTAAAGAGTAAATGAAGAAATATATATATATATATATATATATGAGTTTTCAGTCTGTCCACTCACACATAGATTTCTCATTCCCAAACATCATTAAGAAATAAGAACATGGTACTTGAAAGCAACTCTTAGTTATGAACAATGTAAACAACAAAATTTTCATTGTATTACTCACAACAAAGATATCATATACTTAGCAACAAATAAAAATGCATCCAAGTAAGAAAAATAAGAAGATAATAATATGAAAATAATTTCTGACCACCAAAATTCCTTTTCTATTTAGTGCCAATATAAAAATATTGTCTTTGCCTCACAAAGGAGTCTTCACAAAAAATAAATCTTCATTCCCCAACTCATCCGCCTCTTTTAACTTCTCCTTGTACCTTGTTTATATAGAAAGAATACATATTCATCAAGATCCAAAATAAATGGATCTGAAACCTTCTTATCTATATTTAGTATCTTGTTTAAAATAATCAAGGAGGAGATCAGATCTGATCTCCAAGTCGAATCGAGGAGAAGGCTTATCAACTTTTGTCCATGAGATTTTTTAGGAAATAAATATGGCAAATTCCTGAAAAATAGGGGCTAAATATCTCTTCGTATATCCCAAAATATGATAGTTGTGTAAAAACAGAGAGATGTTTTTGTGAAGGGGGTCATTCGAAACAAAAACCTCTTTTGGTTTCCAAAAAATCATCTCCATCGTTTCAAAAACCGCTCTTGAAGATAAAGACTAAACAAGAAAAATATAGTATTTTTTGTATTTGATTTATGTCTTTCTTCTTTCTGTTGTGTTTTCCTCAATTACATTTTCCTCCTAAAGAGAATGATTGAAAAGGGCTTTTGAATCTAGTCTGAAATTATTTTTTTCCCTAATCTTAGACCTACTAGGACAATTTACCATTGTTTTACCTTTTCTTTCTTTGTTCACCTGCTTAGCTTTATCACCTACAACTGGTTCCTTTTGTTTCTGTTTTGATGGTCTGAGTTACTGCTTATTAGGCCCTCTGAGCTGGATTCCTTAGGCTCATCTTTTGGAACAAGCAAATGATTGTCCAACTCTACCTCTGTTTTTTGCTTCTTTTGTTGGATTACTGAGAGGGGGGGTGAATCAGTAATAGCGTAATTATAATCCTTTTTCTTCAAATGTTATATCAATGTAGAATTATTATCCAATAATGAGCAGTAAGAAATAAAAAATCACACACATACACAGTACACCAGTGTTTTACGTGGAAACCCAAATCGGGAGAAAACCACAGAATGTTTTTTCTTATATGTCTTGAAGAATTACATTCATTGGAAGCACCAACTTCCTTTGTTTTCCAGCTGCAACTGGAAGGTGGCTCCAACCCCCTAATTTCTCAGGCTACAACCTGAGGGAAGCTCCAACTCCCCAATTCTCTGGCTACAACCAGAAGGAAGCTACAACCCCCAATGTTCTCCAGCTACAACCGGAAGGTGGCTACATCCACCTGTCCTTACCCCGTCCTGCCACCCTAAAGTAGAAGTAGAATGATGGAACCACTGTCACACTATCACTGTGAGATATACCGTTATAAACCTGTACCAATAAATCTTAACCATGCATCAACCTGTACCATAAACAAGTGCATTAACCATGCACCAACCTGTACCTCAACCTATAATCAACCTGTACCATAAACAAGTGCATCCAACCATGTACCAAGTATGTACCAATCATGTGTCAACTATTCATCAACTATGACTCATCAATATTTACCAACATCATCAACTATACACCTCATGTATGTGCACCAACTCATCAACTACTTGTCTCAACCATGTACTCAACATGTACCACAACCAAAAGCCCTCATCAATTTCATCATCCAAATCTGATTTGTAGCTCTGTAATAGACC